>SRRH01000621.1:0-12983 GCA_018361025.1 Claviceps aff. purpurea
GTGAATCTTCGGCAGCGGGACTCTTCAGCTTTACTATTCCATAGGCCCACCGACCCGACGCAGGAGGGGCCCTTCGGACTTCCCATTTTATGAAGCCTCTGTCAACGAGCACCTGATTATACTCTTGGGGTAAGTTTTGAATTTGCTGTCGATTCCCCGCATCAGCAGGACCTACCCGGCTTTCTTTTACGGACGACCGAGGCTCCTCCCCCCTGGACAACCTGCTCCTAAACTAAGAGACGTCTCGTGTGATGGGTTTTCGGTGATCAGGGCCAAGTTCGATGCCGATTGTCGCGCCTCCATGTCCATCGCGTAGACTCGAGCTTCTGGTTGCATTGACCGAAAGAAAAGGTCTCGATTATCAATTTTCGACTAATGGCCACAACTTGGCTACCCAGATTATGCAATACGACTTGCCTCGTGGCACTGTCGGCCACCGCAGTATGAATCTCTCGAGCCGTGGTCCTCTTTGGTTTGAACGGGACTCATGGTGCTTTGGAAACTTAGGCTTTACCGTAACACCGACCCGTCTCGTCCAGGTTTTCACGCGTGCCCACGTCCATATTTTTTCGGAACGATGCAGTCCGTTCCGGACACATGCGTTGAATGACTTCCACAAAGGAAACCTCCCGAGTGAAAGTTGCAATCGCCGGCTTTCATCTAGTGTCTTTCCCAAATCAATACTCGGCACGAGTACGTACCGATTCGTGGAGCGTTTGCCAGTGTCAGTGCTCTTCTTGTCGATTGGCGTGACTCTCTCACGAACCTCGACATCTGGGTGCCACTTTGGCCAACCAGTCTTGGTCCACTAGCTAGAGTGATCGAACATCCCGTAGCACAACATATGGTGGTCGTTATATATGGGCAGATCCGAAATCGAAAGTATTGTGATGGCCTGGCTCCAAAAGCCAATCGCGGGTGTCTGCGCCGCCGTCTGGGTGATGTGCCCAATCCCGTTGCGCCATGGAAGACAACAAAAGAATACGCATTGTACAAGTTCCTGAACTCTGTACAATTGACACCTATATTGCTGAGGGCTGGGCAAAGGCCAGACCATGACAAGTATGTCCACCCGCGGGTATACAAGGTGATAATGCTTATTAATCGCGCATCTCTATAATGCAAAGTGGCTCTATGTTAAGCAATTGGGGGGCAAAATGGAACTTTCTTTTTGACTGAAGAGCTAAGTTTCCCAAACTGTGGGAAAGTGGGAATATTGTGTACATAGGGTGCAGGCGCGGCCGTCACGTGATGCGGCTGCCAGCACTAGCATGGCATATTCCTCAATAATCTACATATATACCTACACGTGAGCTAGATTGTTGCGTGGCGATGCCACGATGGCCCAATTTGGACGCACTGTGGCGGGGTTGCGCTTTTTTAGCACTCTGGGGACTTTATCCTTAACTTATAGTTTGATAGTTTGATAGTTTGATAGTTTTGATTGTCGCCGGCAGTGGGGCGCAGCGCGCCCCTCCGCAGAGCCTCCCTTGGGGCGTGTAGACGGTCTAAGGCTAGGTGCACTACATACAACACCTATCTAGTACTAATCAAGAAAAATATGGGAAAGTGAGCAGCTGCTGACGCCGGTTACAGCAGCGATGTCTAATGTCATAGCCCGTTGCGGGCGAATCCTTAACTTATAAGACCATCAATGAGAAAAGGATGTCTCACAGTACTATGTACATATCAAGAGCACTCTTTTTTTTTTCTTTCGATCAAGGGGCTTGTGAGCCATACCTCCCGAGACACATACCTATGTACATATGCACGTTATCTTCGTCGAACTGCCCCATTCGCGCACCAACTCTTATTGGAACCAGCGATGGACCGCTTTAACCCCTCAATGATGTGAAAAAGCTACCTGTAACATCTCTATACTGGTTCAGTTTTTCCTAACTTGCGAATTAGTAGTAAAGGTTTTCGTTCGTAGGCTAAGCTTTTGTAGCTTTCACAGCGTTATGAAAGGTATAAAGAAATGCCCGCTTATTCAAGTCTTCCAGTCTGAACAATGCAACATTATTAGTGTCCGGCCCTTACCACCACATCCACTAACTTACTGTCCTTTAGCGTCAAGTTTATGTTCACAGGCCACTGCTGCGTGTTCGTGTACAGCTTTTCCCACTCATGCACAAAGAACCAAGCAGCTCGCTGACTTATGTGATCCACACGCCAGTCTCCGGAATTCAGAAATCATAGCATCTGCAGCAGGATATACTAGCCGGAGATGAGCGACCCCTTGCCTGTCTCTGTAGCTGTCCCCATGGCATGAAAACTGTCCAAGGTCACAGTGACTGCACCGGCTTGAAGTAGCTGTAGAGAGACCAAATCAGTGAAGTGTTTTAAAGCAACAGATAGCAGAATTCTTACTGCTCGAGATAAGTCTTCGATGAGATCATCCTTATCTTCTATACCGACACAAAGACGAATGATATCTTCAGGCATATGCCTCTCGCTCCGAGTCTTGGCGTCAATGCTGGCATGACTCATTTGGCAGGGCATACTAATGAGACTGTTCACACATCCGAAACTGACACTGATGGCCCACAACCTAGCAGCTTCCACTATTCGTTCTGAGACAGCTGTATCTCCAGTTTCAAACGACAAAACTGCGCCAGCTCCACGAGCTATAGACCAATGCAAATCATACTGTGGGTGTGATTTGAGACCGGGGTAGCGTACACGAAAACCGTGAGACTCGAGAAATTCCGCGATCGCTTGTGCACTGGTCTGCTGTTTTTCCATGCGAATGGCCAGCGTTTTAACACCCCGCATGAGTAGGAAGGAGTCATTTGGGGAGAGACCGCAGCCGGTTGAATTAATCGTAAAGAACAATCTGTCCGCAATGGTGGCCTCATTACAGGCAATTACGCCAGCCATAATGTCATGATGGCCTGATAGGTATTTGGTGCCTGATTCGTACACAATGTCGGCACCTAAATCCAATGGATTGCATAGCATTGGAGACAACATAGTGTTGTCAACAACAACCAGGGCTTTGGGGTTAGTTTCATGGGCCATGCGGGCAATGGAGGCCAGATCAACTATTTTGATCAGAGGATTTGTCGGTGTCTCCAAAAGGACCATGGCGGTCTTGTCAGACAATCGTTCTTGAACAGCTTTAGCATTGGTGGTGTCAGCGTGATGTACCACGATACCCTGATTGGTGGCCATATAAGTAAGGAGCCGATGAGTTCCGCCATAAAGATCGTCCCCAGTAATGACCTCGTCGCCTGGCCGAAGCAGACGAGTGACAACATCCAATGCACCCATACCCGAACTAACAGCAAGTACACGATTCGCGTTCATGATTTTCGCCAGGTGCCTCTCAAGATATGTTCGAGTAGGGTTGCCAGATCTAGTGTAGTCGTATTCTTGCTGGCCCCCGGAAGCCGAGGTTTGTTTAAATGTGGCAGACTGGTAGATGGGGATGCTCGAGGCTCCGTATTGGTCTTTTCCTTCCGTGAAAACTAACTCAGTTGCCAATGCATATCGTCGTCGGCCGTTGCGAGGACTTGATGATGCGGGAGATGGTGGTAAGTTGTGGCCGTCAAGATCAGTGCCCTCGGCAAGGGCACTATTGCCTTTGTCAACATGATTTCTGAGAGGTGCGGATGAAGCCATTACTACGACAGTGGGTAGGTGACCGACTCGTTAGGAGTACAACAAGTGGCTGCTAGGTATCTAAAATAAAAGAACGAAGTGAATGGAGTGGGATTTCCTGGGTCCTGATGAATGATAGCGAGTCGTTTAAACAGGCGGAAGTTGTAATGATTTCTCTTAATTATACCCGGTCGCCGCGATCGGCGCTTTAGTCATCAACACGTGACGTTTGGACTATTCGCCGCTTTTCACTCCACCTTTCTCTTCGAACATGTACATACAGTCAGACCCCGATATAACGATGCGTTATAAAACGATATCCTCACCTTCACGATAATTTTGGGCCTCATTTTTTTGAAATTCCTCACAGAAAACCCATCCGATAAAACGATATTTCGATATAACGATGGAGTTTTGGTCACTTTAACGTTATCGTTATATCGGGGTTTGACTGCACTACCTACACCGCAAGCCAGAGACCAAGACGCCGTTACGATTTTACAACTACATACGGTTGTACGCATGACCCTCGCGCCTTGTCACGTTCCAAATAGCTACGAATTCGCGTTTCTCAGCAGGTAGTGAAGATCAGATAAGTAGAGGCATTCATGCAATGAGCAAACAGTGTTTTTGAAGGTGGCCAGCTTAGAAGAAGAGAAATGGAATGGGGCGTTGAGGCATACGAGCAGGTGAAGTGCGCGACAGGGCCTTTGGAGGAAATATGGTGACGCCCGTGGGCGAAGGGGCGAAGCTGGAGGGCCAATCAACAGCCGAGCTGTCTCAGGTTCACGCGAAGGTTCACGAGAGCACACGAGAGCCAATCATTTCGCCAAGACTTCATGCCATAGAGATTTGAGAGCCTCGAGTGTGTAGAAATGGCTTCGCTTCGCCAACAATTCTGTTGCACAAAAGAGTGGGCGCAGCCGTCTGGCCACTGGTTTGTGCTTGTATATACCCCTATATACCCTGCGATAAATTCTATCATCGCCAATTGCGCCTAGATACGCCGATTATCTTCCTCTCTGAGTGTCCGGGATGACTCTCAGACTCTCAGACAATAGTCAGAGCCTGTGATACGGTTTACTGCGCCGAGCGAACCCTCTAATGTAGGCCGAGAAGCTACTGGAAGTTCATCGCGACCGAATCTCTCTCTTATTCCGATCGCAACTAAACTCCTCGTGCACTTCATGTACGTACGTAGACACCACTCTCAGTTCAATAGCTCCTGGAGGCACTCAAAAGACACGTCAATTCCAGCAGCAGCAGCAGGAGCCAGAGACGGCATCGAGTCCAGCTGTACAAGAGTAAATGCTACGTTGAGGCCAATTAAGTCTTCTCTCGTTCGAATTAGCCCAATTGAACCTCGTCATGTAGAAGGTAGGTGGGATATGTGGATCATGAAATTTAAATTCAACGGTACAGTAAAGAACAAATGTGAAGAAGAATACTCCGTATGTATGTATGTTTAACTTTCCAACAGCTTGATCAAGTTCAGCTTTTTATTGATAAAAGCTGAGAATAAGAAAGACGTGTAGAGAGTCGAGATAGAGGAAGAATTGTTGCACAAAAGAGTGGCTTTTGTGCTTTGTTAGGCAAAACTGAAGAAATCGTGCGGCGACGCGTAGCGGAGGCGCACATTTCGTGTTTGCCTCTTTATGCTCCATGTTACCAGTTGGTGTTAGGGCTGTTAGGTGTAATGGTACTTAACGATGTTTGCAACCTTACTCCGTACCTGGTTACCTGGTATCGCGATCCCATCCTTTTCTGTGGATCATCTGTTTGCCCGCAGGCCCGCAGCCTCACGGCAGATACGGGCCGTGAGACTACAAGGTATGTACATACATCACTACCTATACGTGCTACGCCTCACTGCTTAGTTGGGACTCGATCTCTCGGGATCCAAGGGGTTCGATCGGAGTGTGAAGGTACATACATATGAATATGTAATTAACAAGAGCCCGCGAGATACATAGTACAATTGAGCTACAAGGCAGAAGTCTGACGATGACGGTTTCGATCTCTGGCCTCCCGCAATCCATGCAGTCATGTACCTAGGTAGTCCATCGATATACACTATACCCCTCTCGGTGTGCACGTGTCTCTGCGCGCGCCTCGCCGGGCACTTGCCACTCCCATACGTGATGCCCTGGCAACATGGCGAATGCCCTCCTTCTTCTCAACCTAGACTACTTATGTGTTCTATACTGTGACTTGAGAAGCATTCTTGCCCCGCTCGCTTTGGAGATATGCTCTTCCTAAAGGATCCACTAAGCGGTCGAGTAATCACAAGCTTCCTATCTTCCGTTAGTCTCTGATATGTAGTTCCGGAATTATCGTAAGCTTTGCAAACAATAAAGCAGTAAGTGCATGCGAAACTACCCACATGCTAGCAAACTATGTATGTCCTGTTAACCTTTTATCCTGTGATATTTGTGGCGTATTACATAAGAATATCATTAGTACACGAGCAATACGTAAATCCTGTAGTTTCGTATTCCTGGATCTGTACCATAGCACTTTGCGCTTGTATGCAAGAAATCAAAATATCGCTCTCTCAAAATTCATGGTCTTCCAGGCCTGCCCATCAGAGATTTTTAAAGACGCGGGTGAGATCTAGTGTGTAGGATATCGGCGGGGGGTTGGGGGGTTGATGAACATTGCCCTTCCACGGATACACGGAGTATCGATCAAGTAGATCTAAAGTGCGGATTAATTTAGTGGCACGTCCAGGTTTAAGTTACTCGCGTCCCCATTAATGCCAAAAAATTGAAACCTGGAAAGGAAGTTAGAATCACGTGCAGTCACTCGGTTCCAGGTGGTCAGGATAGGGGACTATACCAGTCTTCCACATTTAGGGTCGTCGGAGCAGGCTGTCCTTGAGCTGAGCTGGTGCTCCAGCTGTCTGGACTCTGTCCATCATGAACACATCCATCAAAGTTGGCTTGCCACATGTTTGCCGGACCCTGGAAAGCTTGCATTGGATTCTCTTGGCCTTGACCACTCCGAGAATTAAAGTGGCTGCTAGCCTGGCTTTGACGCACACAGTTGGGCGTCGATTGCGCCATTATATTATGACTTATATCCTGATGTGTTTGTATAGGAGATATATTGGGAAATGCAGGCATGCTCGAGCTCTCTGGGAAAAGTTGATCTGGTTGAAAATTCTCCCACAAGGACTGGGATAGGTTTGGCGAGTTCCTGGTAACGAGATATAGATCAGGAGGGGTTGCTGGAACGGAGAAAGAAACATTGAAGGGCGTGGCTGGCCGTGTGTGTGGTCGTGAGTTGGTGTCACCCATGAACGTGTCAGCGGCACAGGGACGGTGGTTTGGCGACGTGTCGATTGACCGGTGGAATGTCGCTGCAGGTTCATTTTTCGCAGCGCTTGGGCTTTGAGGTCGTGAGCGCTCATACGATTCTTGTGGAGTAGGAGTATTGGCAGTAAAATCGATCGCCATGTCGTCGAACTTTCTCTTCGACACATCTTGTAATTTACTGTGCTGCTCCAGCTGAGATAAGATATGCTGGATTTTTTGGTGACGTTTGCCTCCAGCTTTTTGAAGGCGTTCCTCGAGCATTTTGTTACCGATTATTGACTCAAATAGAGTATAAACCATCTTGCCCACCAGCCAGACTCTCGATACTTCTTTCATGGCTTGCATACAGCTTCTTAGCCGATGCTGTGTGACCCGCTGAATGGAAGGAACTGGCGAGCGCATCTGGTATACGTGCATAATGAGGGCGGAGAATAGGCTGTAGACGATGAAGGCTGGACAATAGCGTAACTCTTTGTGCGTGGCCAAGTTTTCGACAATAGATGTGATCATGGCGGCGGCTTGAAACGCGATATTTCGAGACGGATATGGAGCATCATCTGAAACACCTCTTGAGCCACTTGGAGGCATATGTGCTCTATGCAACAAGCAAAGAGTGGTATAGTAATTTGAGTGAAGCAGCGCAGACCAGAAGTGGTGCCGAGGCATTTCCCAATATACGATCTTTGGACAGTTTTGAAGCCAGTCGGCTAACGCCATATCGCTGTGCGTCAAGTCGATGGCGTTTCTTTGACGACCCTTGGATGCGACAGAATATTGCTGTGACAGCACCAAGCCCATGATCTCACACAATTTGACGTATTGTAAGAAAAATTGCACGTGAATGGGATCCGGTGGGAATTCGCTCATGCGATCGGTCTCGTCTTCGATGAAGTCGTCCTCTGTTAGCATTTCCACATCTGAATCGTCAAGGCTGATATGAACAGGACGCCCAAGGGCAACAGCCACCGATCTATCACGTGTGAACAGTGTCCACCAGATCCTTTTCCACAATCGCTTGTCGAATTTGCTTAGTTGTGACTGCTCAACGCTGCGATGCATTCCAGAGCCTTGTGCAACAATTGTCGCGACACGGCTCCAGTAGAACACGTTCTTAGTGACATCCTCCGGCCCTTCCCAATACCATCCCATCAGAAGTAACGATTGAACAATTGTCACACGATCGTCTTCGTAATTCGCATCGTAGAGTGCCTTGGCGCGTTTATAAAAAGTTAACGCAGCAGGAGTTGTGGAACCGTTCGCGTCCATTAGCTGTGCATTGGTACAGACCCTAGAGCCAGCCAAGAGCACTGCCTGAAGAAGAAGCAGAGAAGGTGGATTTTTGGGGTCACGGTATTGTCTCATGAAGCGGCAGCGATTAATGACTGGCATGATAGGATGGACCCATCTGAAGTATGCTTCGATAAGCTCATCGCACAAGGATCGAGGCGGGAGGAGAAATGCTCCTCTTTGATGCAAAATTTCGATTTCGACATTGTCGAGCTCAGTAAGTCTTGCGCGTGATCCCCTTACATTTTCCGGCAGAGGGTAGTGAACAACATCGGATGATCCCTGACGATCGTGAACGAGGAGAGTGAGGTTAGAAGATTCGCCCAGAAAGGCCACTCGTCCTGCTTCTGTGATAGGCGCACGGGTAAATTTTGGCTTCATGACTAAATTAAGATATGTGCCACTGTCAACTTCCTCTTGCCGGACCTGCGCTTCGGTCATGGACGAGGAGGGTGTGCCAGTTGACGTGTGCGAGACTGTTGGGGGTCGCGGATAAGAGGCATTACTACTAATTGGAGGTGTTTGATTCGACCGGTCATCCGTACCATCTTGTTCACTGGCGATATATGACACGGCGCGAATAAGCTTCACACTCTGGAATTGCAAGTAAAGCAAGAGTTCTGTGAAAACATACCTGTCGGAGTCTCTATTGGTCTGGCTGCCGGCGTTTTGAGGTTTTTTTCTTTTGGGCGTTGGTATGCGACATTCAATCTGAAAGGCAACACAATTCGTGCACGGGACGCCGAGGCTGGCAGCGTCGCATCGCACCTGAGGAACGCGGAAAGGGTCAGTTTGGCATTCCAATATATGCTACAAGACAACGCTTCCAAAAAATAAACTTACTTTTCGAGTGTGGCAAGTCTGAACAATGACAGGTAGACGTCAGCGCGACCCAGATGGTGAATTCAAGAATGAGTGGGGTGCATCATCTCTGCCTCGGCTCGAGTAGGTACATCGGGCCAGATGCAAAAGCTTCGTAGCCCAATACTGCTACATACCTCACAAGCTCTTGACGCTCGTTGTCTATGAAGACGGTGACTCCGTTAGCGAACTCTCCGTAAGAACACTGATTGTGTGACGCAGACCATACCTCCGGAAACTCATTTGCCCAGCAGCGTGGCCACTGCCGTTGCTAGGCGCCGGAGGCGATGTTTTCGCGGGAGAGTCAGATGGCTGAGAATGGGAACGCTGCTGCCCAGCATCTGCCGAAGCTATTTCGACATCCATCGTGATTTTCACGCGATGTTTAAGGCTGTTAAATATGCAGAGGTGAAAACAGCGGTAATGCAATGCGACGGCCGAGGAGGAGGGAACAGAGTCTCGCGGCGGAGGCGAGGACGGGAACAGGGTGGAGGAGGGGGTTGTCTTTTGCGACCAAGCAACCAATGAACTATTTTTGGTGCTGTGGATGGGGGATCGCGTTGGCTGTTAATGGCAATGATGACAAGGCCAGGTACAGAACATGTCAGTAACTGAATAATACAGGTTCCTGCCTTGACTGCCACCCGGAGGACTAGGAGTCAGTCCAATACGTTGGAAGATGCTTCAGAGGGTCCAAGCCAACAATGCAACACCGAGGAGTCGTCATGAGACGGACGTCCTTATTTTAGATAGCTCGATGCTTCGTAGACACTGCAAGTTGTGTCAACAGTCTACGGAGTACAGAGGGATTCCTTGTACCTTGACTTCCGCTGAGTTACAAGTTATGTACTTACAACAAACTCATCTAACGTTAGCTAGTGCACTTTTACTCCATACATAGTCCTTTTAGATACCTAAGGTATCCTTGGCGAGTGCCCAAAACTACCACAAAAACTGGTCGTCCCAAAATGGACGAGGCTCCACTTTTAATTTTGGGTGTAGAGATAGGTACATATGTACTTCAGTCGATTCTCTTGCTTGGTTGACTTTTCCATTTCTTTGGGAGCGTTACTCCGCGAACTGTATGTTTACTCGAGTATGGAAATACGCCTCAAGGATTTTGGCAACCGCCTCAACGCTTTACCCGATTTGGAAGTGGAAGTAACTGACTAACAAATTCATTTGTACCTGTACTCTAGAGGTACTTCCTCTCATTCTTCACCATCGCACTCAATAACTTCACTTATACTCCGTACGTATCCAGGCAAATTCGCATGCTAGAGATACCATTGCGTGAGTACTGTAGAGTCTCAATTAAATCGATGAATGGCCGAATCAGCACTTAATGTACACCCGCCGAAGTCTATCACCGCCGGAAGACGGCTAGGCATGCTGTCGAGAGGCCCATAAACGAGCTCTATCTCAGTTTCCTCATACACCACCATTGCGATCTCTTTGAGGTACCTTAAAAGGTTCTGGGACTCATCATATATTCCATCTTAGGATCTCTTTAATAAAATTGCTCTTCCAGGCGAGACCACATGTTTTCGATGGGGTCAAGGTCGGAGCTAAGCGACGGCTAATCCAGAGAACCTACCCCTCGCTTCTCGAGGCATTTCATCACGACTTGAGCTGTATGAAAGAGCTCGTTATAGTGCGTAAAGATTCCGTCATCATTGATTATAATTTTTGAGATATTCCTTCCATTTTATCATGAACAACGGCGCATGGCACGCCGCCTCTCTTTGAGCTGGGGTCTCCTGGGAGGACGATGCAATGACAAGACCCTGATTACCTTAGTGAATTTCGCGACAATAGAAACATGAGGCGGCATTTCTCTTGCGGCTAGATGGAAACGAAAGATTGCCTATTTATTTCTGTTTGAGGCCGTCGCATATCATGTTTTGAAAGCTCGGACGGGCGCACCCTCGCCCACGAGGTGAGATGAGGGCCCTGAAGATTTTCTCTTCAATCGGGATGTGCGCCGCTGATTAGCCTGCTGAAATGCTGAGCACACGCGGTTTCTCGTGCGAGGCGTCGTGCATTGCGTCTTAAATGACATATATATGTAGCAGATAAAATTATATGTGAGAACTTGGCTATGATTGGCATCGAGAATCCCAGAGAAGTATCTATGCGCACAAAATTGTACGGCGGGATACGTGTATCCCGGCCGAAAGAAAAACTGCAACATACTCCAATGTATCGAGAGAAGTACCTCGACATGCAGGTTTGTATCGGTGAGTCGCGGCGTCCAAATCGGGTAAAGCGTTGAGGCAGTTGCCAAAATCCTTGGGAGACTTTACTTGACCCTGCCAGAACTCTGTATTTGACCCTGCCGTCCTTCCCAAAACAGTTAGTGTGATGCAGCCCCCTGCTAGCTTCACAAAGGTACTTAGACATAGATGGCCGAGTTACCTTACAAGATGCATTCGCGAATCGCCTGATGAGACGCGTGTGGCTAGACAGAGCGTAGGTAGAGCGTAGGTCCGAGGATGAAATTGAAAGTTGACGTTATTATAACCCAATATAGAGTCTAATCAGGAACCTCGTTTTCTATGGAAGCTCATCGAGAAGCGGCATGTTGTGACCGGCGTACTGTATGTATGTCCGTGTTTTTACTGTCTACTGATTATCTGTGCTTTCATTTGGCGTTGAACCTTGCTCCCCATGATATCGCTCGTGAGCTCGATTGTCAATCGACCAAGGAGCATGTGGCTGATGATGGCTTTGAAAATCATACAACGGCATTGAGGCACTGGAAAAGCTGGCATCAGGCGCTGCCGAGGCGACCTGTCGCGATAGTTAGCGGTGAACCACTGAACTTTGCAAAGAAGCAGCGCACTGGTCTCTAATGACCGCTTCAGAGCTCATCTTCAGCGCCCAAATCGCTGTCGAACTCGCTGTCAAATCGCTTTCGGCGGCCTTCTGGCGCAGGCAACTGACAGATCTATCAGAATCTTCATCCTCTGACGGAGGCCAGGGGGCACGCCGCGCTGGGCTATACTGGTGGCTGTGTCGCGCCTGAAGCTCGCTGCGATGATGAGGTAAGTAGGGAGCTCATTTTCAAGTCAAAAATCGGAAAAAATGAAAATAAAGATGGTGTTTGTATAGCTTCAAAAGCCAGGTCGCGAAGCTAATGATTAACAGATGATGGTGGAAAGTCACGGTGCCGAAATCTATGTTTGGTTGTTCGAACGCGAATTGAATGTGTCAGCTAGGTACCTAAAATATGGTGACGCCTGTGGCCGAAGGGACGAAGGGACGAAGGGACGAAGGGACGAAGCTGTGCTTGACCAATCAGAAGCCGAGCTCAGCGCTTGGCCAATCAGAAGCTGAGCTATCGGGGCTTCAGGGAGATTCAACGAGAGCCAATCATTTCGCCAAGCTTTTCAGACTGCCCCGCAGAGATTTGAGAGCCTCGGCCCTCGACTCCTCGAGGATGTAGAATTGGCTCCGCTTCGCTTCGCCAATGAAGCTAGCAGGACTGCAGGGGGCTGCACTACACTAACTGTTTTAGGAAGGACGGCAGGGTCAAATACAGAGTTCTGGCAGGGTCAAGTAAAGTCTCCCAAAATCCTTGAGGCGTATTTCCATACTCGGGTTACTCGGCGAACTGTTTTTGCCAAAATGTTCCACATTTCTCAGGCTGCTTCGTACCTCGCCGAATTACAGTGGGAATTAAAATTGGGCAGGGATAATTCCACCGTCCAAACTCAGATAATTCCACCGTCCTATTTAAATTTGGATAATTCCACCGTCCTAAAATAAAGTGACATAGTATTTGAGTGTGGCCACTGCAGAAAACTAACCCTAAGAATTTCCCCCCCTTTCGTGCATAACCCCTCTAATTCAACAATTATCTTCCCTCGAGGCCCGACACAACGACGTCACCTCGCCTCAAATCATCGCCAA
>SRRH01000622.1:0-12903 GCA_018361025.1 Claviceps aff. purpurea
TGCTCTTCTTTCCTTTTCTCTCTAGTCTACTCTCTTCGTTTATAGAGCTGCACTCGTCCGCCTCCTGTGCCCGCTGTGATCAGTCGTGACAAATGGAATCGGTTCAGTTACAAACTTACAGTGGCGTTGGTGGTCCCCCATCGGCCCTCCGCTGCGCTCCGGGGCTGGGGGACTCCAGTGGAATCAGCCCTGTTGCCAGTGGAATCGTCCAGTTCCAGTGGAATCGTCCAGTGGTGGGAGAGGGGTGGCACGGTGACCTGGTAGGTGGCGAACAGAACAACAGTGGGGGACACTGGACAGTGGACAGAGAGAGGGGCTGTCACGTGATGAAAAACGTAAACCCGTACAATCCGTGCGGACACCTTCCGTGCGGACACCTCCGGCCAATATAATATAGATAGGCGGCAAGACTGGGGTGATTACTTGAGACTCCCCCCACTGGGCGTGGAGGTACTTAAACAGCTAGGAGGGCATTCTTGTCCTTTCTCTTTCTTTCTTCCTTAGTTTTATTGATAACCATTTCCTCTCGCGCATACATCCAATATCCGTGACGAACCCTCACACGGAGTGCAAGACAACACTACCAGCCAGTTCTTGGAAGGGTGCATACGGAGTACATACATAATTCTCAGGAGCGTCTGCTGCGTCCCCTCGACGTTGTCTCTCATACCCTCGCGGTCTGGTACATACTGCCCATCTGTCTTCCTTTCCCGGAGAGAGGTAAATGTACGATCATTTCTCAACCCAAACACTCCGAACACTCCGTGCACAAAACGTGTACCGTACCTACTGTCACGCTTTTCCTGTGGAGAATATTGCTCCTAGCTTAACGTCGGATTCGTCGTTCGATAATTGAGCTTTGATTCTGCATGAAGGCCAATGTACTCCGTCTTCATCAATTGTTTTCTTTCATCTTCGATGGCCTTCGATGACTATGTATAAACCCTCGTCTTTTCCCTCTTAGCTTAGGTCTTCACTGGCGCACTTCACTGCGTTTTCACTACGTCTTCAGCTGAATTCCAGTCATGTCTTCTTCTTCTCTTTTTGAGTCTTGTTGACTCTCTCTTTTCTTGGTGTCCAGTGAACAGTATCACGTCTTCGATACTGGCACTATGTGATCCACCATTTCTCCTTCTCTTTTCTCGTGAAGAATATTGCTTCTAGCTTAACGTCGTATTCGTCGTTCGATATCCGATCTGAGGAGTACATAAATAGGTCCTACGTCACATGGTGAGCTCGCCCAACTATTATCCGTCTTCAAATCGTCCTTCCTCTTCTTCACCTCATTTCTCTTTGATGCTATCCGGCCTGAGTCTGCCTGTGCCTGTTCCGAGGGAGACCAACTCAGCAGGCACAGGACATTCAGCGAATTGGCGAAAGGGATAAACCCGTTACCCAATTTTTCGCTGAGTGCAGGACATTAAGCCCCGAGGCCCCCGACACAGTTTTGGCAACCCCTCGTGAGCTCGAACAATTTTCACCGCGAATGGGCCGTCTAGGTACAAATTGCCGTCCCATTTCTCTACCTCCAATTTCGTCAATACTTTGCGGCCCGTGTTCGCCTGCGCCGATCCTGAAGGCGGTCAACTCAACAGACACGGGAACATCTCCAAGTCGTCATTTGCATTCCGCCTGGCCTGGAATTCCTTTGAACCCGGGTAATCGTCCCGCGTCAGAAGGACCGATCCAGTATCAGTCAAAACTTCCTGATACGCGACTCCGACAGAACTTCCTGTAGCTGCTGGCCTGGTCCCCCTCGGAATCGGCTCAGGCGGACACGGACCGCTAAGTATTGACGAGATTGGAGGTAGAGAGATGGGACGACAATTTTTAGACGGCCCAGTCGAAAAAATTTCGAGCTCACGAGGGGTCGAGAAAACTGTGTCGGAGGCTTCGGAGCATGATGTCGCGTACTCAGCGAAAATCGGGTTTGTCCCTCTCGCCGATTCGCTGAAGACTGAAGTTCCTGTCTGAGGCTGTACCTGCTGAGTTGGTCTCCCCAAAACGTGGCCACTGGCATATGTGAATGTCAATCTTCACTTGAAGCCATTGTAAAGAGCCTTGGACCAGTCTGCCCTACGAGTAAGTTACTGAAACTTGAAAGAGTATTACTATTTATACCACCTCGAAATATCTCATGACCGAACAGAACTCGCTTGACGGTCAGCAACGATCAGCTATCAGTTAAACTGACGAGTTGGCATGCGTCAACTTACTAGCTAATATGCTCTCACTAGAATCTAGATATTATGTCAGATCGACAACAGAAAAAGCTCTTAGCTGGTGTCGCAGGTAAAGGGGTCTCAACAGCGCACACCAGTGGCCAGTCGGCTGCGTCCACTCGTTTGTGCAAGAACTGGAGAATGCAGCCTACGGAGTGCACCCCTTTTTCTCTTTCTTTCCATTCCTCTCTAGTATTATGTATACTCTCTTCGTTAATAGAGCTTCACCCGTCTGCCTCCTCAGTCCTGTGCCCGCTGTGACCAGTCGTGACAGTCTTTGCCACTGAAAAGACGACACGATATGCATCAATTGAAACAATGGGTTGACGACGCGAGATGGCAAATTGGTGGTGTGACTGGTGCGCTATGGTGTTTCGACTGTCTCTCATTGTTGCATCGGCGGCTTGGCTTGCACAGTTTGTGCTCGTTTGTGGGGAGGAGGTTTGTGGTCCTCCTTTCCCCCACTATTTTTGGCGTCGCCCATGGCCAAAGTTACGTATCTAGGTACCTGTGAAACTTCATCTTACGGCTTCTTCTTTTCATCATCTAAATACATTGAGCCCAATCTGATCACTTCATACTTGTGAGTCGAACCACTCGAAATATTCAGAGCGCTCAAATGACTCAGACCATTCGACCCACCGCGCTCCATTTCGGGCTTTGGGTGTCTTCCTGAATGCTGTAACGCGCCGAGTCGACAGGGCGGATGAGGGCTGACTGCTTCGTCCAAGAGCTTCGCGAAGCTATTCTTGCAATATGCGGACTCCGGAGTATGAACCTACATAGTTTCATTCTTTCGTGACTTGAGCTGTATTGTAGTACTAGTAAGTATATACCTTGCGAGTAGCGGCTTCCAGCTCCATCATCTCATGCATCACAGTCGTCGCCTTCTCACTGCATACGCAAGGCTGCATATGCAAGACGGATCTCGAGAGATTCGCACCCATTTTCAATCATGCCCCCTAGCAAGCCATACCGCGCAGCATTTTGCACATTCGCAATTATCGCTCTGTGCTTGAAATCGAACGCGTTCGCGCCCTGCTCAAACACAAAGTCCTGCTTCACCATATCCCAGACTAAAGCTCCTATTCCCGTGTCCTCTATCTCCCAGTACCAGCTGTCGTGCTCCGCTGGCGAGCCAATCTGCTCTGGCTGCTCACCCAGGATAACAAATAACTTCACCGGATCGTTGAACCACAAGCTCTTCACCTCGGGGAAGCATCGTAACAAGTCCACATTCCAGATGACGGTGTGAGGCAACGCGATCGTGATGGGTTTTTGCACGACATCCATAGCTGGCACGCCTTGCATGCCGCGCCCAATCGCCCTATCGCGCGGTTCGGTATTGAACTGGTGCCACTTGTCATACGGAATATACAAGATATCCCGATTTTCATTGAATGGGCGTACGAATCGGTCGAGCTTCTGTGTCTTGCCAAGAGATAGAATGTACTCTCTTCCCTGGTAACGTATCGTGAGTGAAAGTGGACGCAATCGAGAATAAAGGGCACAGTGGGAAAGTGGAATAAAGTCTCGTTGGGTTGCTGAGCTTGAACTGACCTCTTCACGGAGCCAAGCAGCGGCTATACGATGGGCTTCATGATTCACAAAGAATTGCGGTAGGCATAATTGGACTTCAGGATCTATCAACTCGGTTCGGAATTCGATTTGTTCTTCTCCGGGGCGATAGATCGACTCGTATTCTTCTATTTTGCGCACCCGCCAATACCCGTCCCGTTGGTAGAATTTAGAAATGTAGCGCCGGGCCGATGTTGTCCGGCAGTGCGAGACGCCAGATGTGATGGCGGAGCTCTGGGGCGAGTCGTGAGAAGGGGTGAAACATGAGTCTTGAATACACAAGAAACAGGGATCGCGTTTCTGTGTTTTTGGCGGAAGTCTTGATTACGAAACAAGTGAGATCTTCTCGCAAGCCGTTGTCAGACTTGGGACTCGGGAGACGGAGCGGGCCGAAGGGTGCGTGACAGGGATGACTCGGATGAGTACATGGGCAGAGACAAGCTGGAAGGCAAAACAAGATGGAAAGATGGAACGAACACTTGTTGTCTACCAGCTGTTTACCTCTGATGTCATGTGGCATCGTATGAATGATTTGGTCAGGATCGTTGATGATCATGCACGTCAGACCTTGACCAATGAAAGTTATCTCTTACAGTTACATGGGGAGTAAATGATGTGAATAATGCGGAGGGCAACCCCAACAGTCTGTCAAAATCCGAGAGAGCGAGCTCATTGCTCAGCATTTCCGCTTATGCTGACCAGTTTCCGCTTGCTTTGGCTTTCTAGGTTCTCATGAAGTTGACGAAATTAGAAGAGTATTGTTATTTATACCACCCGATAATTCTATTCATACCACCTACTCAGAAATTAGTGTGAATTGACATGGTAAGGAAGTATTTTAGGGGTTAGAGTTAGTGGTTAATGGTGTTAGCTAATGGAATTGGGATGATTAGGATTAGGTGTTAAGTTTACCTATAGGTGGTGGGTGGTATGAATCTATTATTAGAATTATCGGGTGGTGGAAATAACAATACTCAATTAGAAATAAGCTTCATCCATCACTAGAAGTTCTACTTTATATTGAGAAGTTCTTTCCAGTATCTGCTTCCAACAGTACACATGCACACCACCATAACTTGGCCCAACCTGCCGATCCGCCACATCATCTCGTGCATCACAGTCCTTGCCTTCTCACTACATTCGCGACCCGAATTTCCGACCTTTCGCAGTCTGGCATCCCATTAGCAATCATGCTATGTCGTAAACTAACCCGCGTGGCCTCTTCCATCCTCGTAAACAACGCCACGTGCTCCTCATCCAAGGTCTCCACGCCCTGCTCAAACACAAACTCTTGCTTTGTCATATCCCAGACCAAAGCCCCCATCTCCCACCAAAAACAGCTGTCGCGCTCCGCCGGCGTGTCGATTCGCTCTGGCTGCACACCCATGATAACAAAGAACTTTCCCGGGTCGAGGAACCACGTTGACGTAATCTCGGGCAGCCGTTGTATTCTGCCCGGATCCCAGAAGATGGCCTCGGGCAACGCGAGCGTAATGGCTTTGTGCACGACTACCACGTCCGGAACGCCCCATTGGCGACACTTATGCCACATTTCGAGAGGCTCGACAGTGAGCAGACCTAAGTCGTCTCGCGGAATGTACAGAATGTCCCGCTCGGCGTTGAAGAGGCGTATAAAGCGGTCCAGCTTCGGCGCCTTGCCAGGAGATAGTCTATAGAACAAATTCTCCTTCCTGGTGACTTACTATGAGTAAAATCGGACGCAGTCGATGATGAAAGAGGACAATAATACAAGGCTCGTGGGGCCGCTGCCCGTAAACTGACCTGTTGACGGAGCCAGGCGGCAGCTATTTCATGGGCTTCATGATTCACAAAGAATTGCGGCAGGCATAGCTGCACTGCAGGATCTATTAAGTCGGTTCGGAACTCCATCTCCTCGTCCCTGTGTCCGGGGCGATAGGTTGGGTCATGTTCTTCCAATTCGCGCACCTGCCAACATCCCTCCTCCCCATGATAGAAATGTAGCGCTGGGCCGATGTTGTCGGGCAGTGAGAGACGCCAGATGTGATGACGGAGCTCTGGGGGGAGGCTCGAGAAGAGGGAAATGGCAGCGATAAACGAGATTATAACTTCAATGTCTCCGGTGCGCACCAAACTCCAAACCTTCCAAGCCTCTCTTTCGAAGGCTCCGAAATCCCTTTCATGTGGCATCCACTGGCATGGCCCAGGCCCCCCGCTCAACAATAGTGGAATGATGCGAGCATCAGAGAGAGGTAAATGTCCAATAGAACTTTCAACGGTTGGTTGTTTAAGAGTCTCAAGTAGGTTGTCCCATCTTCCTCTGAGCTGTGTTCCTAGATGTATCATGTGAGGACCCCAGAGCCTTGGATAGACAGAGGTTGTCTGTAGTTCTTGAAATTCCCCCTGTCCTGATCCTTCCGGCGTGACTCCCGCTGTGTGACCCTGCGCCCTCGTTTCTGCACTCTCGCTTGACTCCGGTATGACACCGCTCTGGAGTCTGAGTGCAAGTTTGAAGTGCCTACACATTTGACTCTAGCTTCTTCTCTTGGAGATGAACTTTTCAGGTCGGGAGCAGCATAAGCACCGTGCCGCCATGCATGAGATACTAGATAGGAGAGACCATTAGATAAGCTTCAGGGATGCAATGGATGGAGATGAGTTGTACACGGGAACGTACATCGCGACAAAGTCACATCCGTCTTAGTCTTACCTACTCTTGATGGTGGATGAAGGGCCACCTGACATCAAGCACCGAGGCACACCGCATTGGAGCTTGACGCTACACTGCATAAACGATTAAAGCGAAATCCCATCATGTCAAAGCCCAAAAACAACAGTCGTCGTACGGAACTCATCTATAAAAGCCGCGAGGTTGCCACTCGATGAAAACTTGACACACACCGCAACTACCTCAATCAAGAAAACGGTCTTTGTCTGGCTGTCAGGCTTTCCGACAGTGACAGTCAGGCAGAGCAAAATCTCAACGCTCGCATCCAAGCTATACGCCATCAGAGCCGAAGCAAGCGCCTTGTGTCAACTTCTAGAAGCCATTACCAATGCCTACTACGACATTCTCTTCACCGCTCTCGCAGTCCTGGCAACCGCCACACTGGCCCAGGTGACGGGCAAGTTCGACGTCGCGTCTTTTTGCATGCAACCAAATACCGACCAACACGGCCGCACGCAGAACGTTCGCAACCACCAGTCCTGGCAATTCCAGGTAAAGGAAGAGGGCCAGAAGACGCTGGGCAAGATGGGGCTGATGGGCCGTGAGTTGGGAATGTGGCCGGCCACGCATTCACGAGCACAATCATTCGATACGGAGCTTTCCAAGACATTATCGCGACGCAAGACTATCCCAGTGGGATTGCCGCGCTGGACTCGAACCAGAGGGCCAGGTCGATTGTGAATGCTCACAAGAATGAGGAGTCAAGAATGGAGTGAATCAGTGATTCTCCCTTTGGAAATTGGCTGTGAGAGGAATCAAGGATGTATTGTAAATGCGTTCGATGGGCTTACCTATTTGTATTCGGAAGAAAACAAGTAGGGAAAGAAAGGAAGAGAGGAAAAAGGGGGCGCTAGAGATCTACTCTGTAGATCAGCATAGTCGTCAGCACGCCCGATATCCCCATAGGGATGACCTTGCGGCCTAGAGGCGTTAAGTATACACTCACATAAACCAACAAACCCATTGATGATGCCTCAAGGTCCATACGATGATGCGCTCGTTCGGAACGCCCGCTCAACTGGGTGTTTCTAGTTTGTTTCTCGAACATACTTTCCCTTACCGCACTGGTACTGTGGTACATCATCATGAGAACCAGCCTCCAGGGACCGGGTTATGTAGGCATCGAATTTTCAACTGCCACGGTGCCACCACGAGCGAGATATTCGACTGAGGATACGTAGACGATGAGTGCAGCGTGCAAACTTGTTCTACCACCACGAGAGAAACGCCATGTCTGACGATGGGCTCACGACTAATGCTGTGCCCATCCGCTCGTAGGACAAGAACTCAAGAGGAACCAGCGTTCTTTGTGGAGATGCCTCTATCCTAGAGTCTGATTCCCAGACATCCCACGATGGAGTACGAGGATAAGAAGGCCCCTTCGTTACGCCCCCGCAAGCCCACGTACTCCATAGGTGTACGAGAGAAATGCCAAGGTACCTCTTTCGTCAGGTCATGGCCAAGAGGATAGCAAAGCCGAAGGATCCGTCATTTATTTCGCTTGACAACACGTAATGTGCGGAAGTCCGAAGTACCAAGGTGATTCAATCGCGAGATCAACTTTGATAGTAGGATGACACGCCCAAGTGGCAAGAATGGCTGATCGTTCGGGCATAGAATGCGATGCCTCTGCAAGAACAAAAGAAGACCATGAGCGGTACTGGCGTCAGCGTGCTGCGTTGACCCATCGAGCCAGGCAGGAAGCCAAATTGATCGGTATATATGACTTGATGCCGTCATGTATAGCAAGAAAGACGCGAACTGCAAGCCAAACGAATGTGAACACCGTCACGGAAAGGTTCGTTCCACCTCGGCAGGCGGACGAGATCTGGGAACACGCGTCGTGACTCGTGAGGACCTGCCATTCTGCAGCATATGGTTGACCAATCCGAAGTCTTAGACTCTTAGGTGGCCAGAGGCCTGAATGTCGCCTTGCTGACGCACGCGGCACAACTTGTGATAACTCCAGAGTCGATCGGAGTGGAGATATAAGTATCGGTCGTCTTGGGTCAAGGGACTCGAAACACCGGCGAATTCGTTGCTATGTATTTAGCGGAGTTTCGAACAGAGGTGGGAATTTGATAAAAATCGCATGTTTCACAGCAGTGAGCACGCTCCTGCGCGTATTCAATGCTGTGAAACAGTGTAAGCCAATCATAAATTCTCATCGAGGGGTAAGTAAACACCGGCTATGCGTTTCTGAGAACTTATGAGAGCTTCTCTTCAAGCCGTATGGCCTATTCAAAGGCTAAAGCCGCAATAGCGATTAAATCGTCTGATGTTCAAACTTCAAAGCGGCTATGCCTGTTTCACACAGTGTGGCAACAATTCTCCGATCGTGACGAACAATGCACGGATCAGGAAGCTTTTCCGGTCTCAACTTGCATGATATTGGATGGGAGAAGCGCGGCGATCGTCGATCGATGACTCTTGGTGGGCTTGATTCTAGATGACGAATCTGATCACTCTATACTCGAGAGTCGAACCACTCGAAATACTTGCGTACGCGCAACACTCAAGCTCCGCCCGCGCTCCATTTTGGGCTTTCGTGTTTTCCACCTAAATGCTGTAACGCGCCCGAGCCGACGGGGCGGATGAGGCTGACTGCTGCGTCCGAGAGCTTCGCGAATCTATTGTTGCAATCCACGGAGTACTATTTACTCTGTATTCTTTCGCCTGGTCTAGCCCAAAGTCGCTCCATCATCTCATGCTTCACAATTCACAGTCCTTGCCTTCTCACTGCATGCACAACGCGGATCTCCAACGTTTCGCACGCATTTTCAAGCATGCTGTCTCGCAAGCCCATCCACGCAAAGTCTTCCAATTTTTCAAATAACCACATGCGTGCCTCATCAAAGGGCTTCGCGCCCTTTTGAAGCACGAACTTCCGCTTCTTCTTATTCCAGATCAAAGCCTCGTTTTCGTCGCCCTCCATCTCCCACCAAACCCCGTGGCCGCTGTCGCGCTCCGCCGGCGAGCCGATCCGTTTTGGCTGCGCATCCAATATAACAAATAACCTCCCCGGCTCTTTGAACCACCTGCTTTGGATCTCAGGCCAGCACTGCACCATCACCGGATCGCAGAAGAGCTTATAGGGCATCGCGAACTTGATGGCTTTGTGAACAATATCTAAGCCCAGCGCCAGTTGGCTCCCCTCATGCAGCCTATCGGACGGTTCGTCAATAAACTGATCCCATTTGTCGTGTGGAATGTACAAGGGATCCCGCTCGGCATTGAAAGGGCGTATAAACCGATCCATCTTCCGCGCTTTGCCAGGAGATAAAACGAATCCTCCCCCCTATTAAATTACCGTGAGTGAGTGAAAGTGTACGCAATCGAGAGTAAAAAGGGACAGTGGAAATAGAATCGCTCGTTGGGACGCTGAGGTTGAACTGACCTGTTGACGGAGCCAAGCGGCGGCAATACCATGGGCTTCATGATTTACAAAGAATTGCGGCAGGCAAAACTGGACTTCATGATCTATTAAGTCGGTTCGGAACTCCATCTCCTCGTCCCTGTATCCTGGGCGATAGGTTGGCTTGTGTTCTGCCACTCTGCGCACACGCCAATACCCCTCCCCATGATAGAAGTGTAGCGCCGGGCCGATGTCGTTGGGCAGCGAGAGACGCCAGATGTGATTACGGAGCTCTGGGGCGAGGCTTGAGAAGAAAGGGAACATGTTTCTTGAAAAAATACAACGAACAGACTTAGTGTCTATTCTTGGTCGAAGGTTTGGCTGCGAGACGGTGAGACAGGTATTTTCGCAAAGTCGTTGTGGAAGAGGAGAGGTCGAAGTCGGAGCGGGCCGAGGGCGGCTTATCTAATCCACAACCAGCCGAGCGTCGCAGAGACGGAGAAAACGCAGGGGATGCTGGCCGTCAGCGGCCACACTGACCTCATGTGGTCTCGTGTGTCGATGGGAGATGGCTAGATGATTCATGAAGGTCAGCATGATTGATGCATGTCAGACCTGGGCCAATGCAGATTTTCCAATGTGGGAATTACGATCGAGGTCAATGAGGTAAATATTCAACTTCCACAATGCAAACTACCTACAGGCTACTAGGTATGTTACAGTGCCTAGGCGCTTAGGGTTTCAGAGGGTCGTCGGCTTCCAGCTCTAAACCTTCCAAGCCTCGCGTGTCGAATCCTCCAAAAATGTCCAACCTTCTCCAATGTACTTTTCAACTCAGCCTCCCACCAAAAGTGGATCGACGCGGTGATATCGTCTTACGTTATCCAAAACGAGCATTCGAGAAGAAAGGGAATCAGGGATCATGGCGGACCCAGAAATTGACCGAGAATCTAGGAAAATTGCCCGGATCGTTTGTCTCGCAAATCGCAACTTGCAGGTTGCAAGCTAACGAAAGTACGGAGTAACAGGAAAGCAAAAGTTTTGTCTTGCTTCTTTTAGCTCAAGGCCACTGAGATGTATATGTTGCGTGTACGGTGTCGAAAGAGCGGCTTATTGTTTCCATATACACATATCCATGTTTCCGCTTAGAGTTATGCTGACCTGTTCTTGACAGTTGCTAACTTTGATCTTCTAGCTGCTCAGCGCTCATGTTCATTAGGATTCAAGGGCTACATACTATTTTCGGTCTACTTTTGTTATCTCTTCCAGGGTTCACCTTGTTCTCTGGGAGATGGACTTCCCAGACCGCCGATCGGGAGCAGCAGAGCACGATACAAGTTAGATTATTGAAAAAACGCCAAGGATGCAACGAATGGAATGCATATGGGTTGCAGTAGCACACGGGGACATGTCCATCGCGACAGAGTCACTTTCGTCTTACTCTTGGTGGTGGATGAAGCATCAGCTGACTGCAGGCGCATTGAGGTAACGTATCTTGAGAAAGACCGTGATTACAAAACAAGGATCCAAATAAAATCTCATCATGTCAAGACATGAAGCCCAAAATAACAAGTCGTCGTATGAACAACTTCACCTATAAAAGCCACGAGGTTGCCACTCAAGAAAAGGAAAAGAGACACACAGGCTACAGCAATCACTTGAATCAAGACAAGCAAAGAAAGCAAAAATCTCTCAACACACGCACCCAAAATGTTCGCCATCAAACTCTTCTTCTTCGCCGCTCTCGCTGTCCTGGCAAGCGTCACGCTGGCCGAGGTGACGGGCAAGTTCAACGTAGCCTCCTACTACACCCACCCACAGACCGACCAACACGGCCACACAAAGACTGTTCGCACCCACCAGTCCTGGCAGTTCCAGACGAAGGTCAAGAGCCAAAAGACCCTGGATAAGTTGGTTCATGAGTTTGGTGCGTGGTCCGGCCACGAATTCACGTGCAAGAAGGGCCGACACGGCCCGTCATACAACATTGTCGCGACACGAGACTATCCCAACAAGAACGACGCGTTGGCGTCAAACCAGAGGGCCAGATCGGTTGTGAATAACCACAAGAACGAGGAGTAAAGAATGGGGTGAGTCTGCCTTTTGCCAATTCACTACGTACATACAATATAACGCGTTCGATGGGCTTACGCACATATTGAACTAGTGCCAGATCCATGTCCATGACTCTGCAGAGTCTGCACTGTGCAGGGCTCTCTCCGCTTTGGTGAAATCGGAGCCGGCTGCAAGCTGCGGGGAAAGCGAAGGGAAAAAAGAGGGGAAACAAGGGGATGTGAGGAAGAAAAGAGAAGAAAGAAAAACTTGAAAAAAAAAGTTGGCGATGCATACATACATAGTTTGCAAGCCCCAACGCCACATGCAACTTCCAGGGTTTGAGACATTGTGCATTCTATTCTCTTTGCAAGTCAATGAGTGTCGCAACGCTCAATGCCTCAAGTTTCGCGCCACTCGTTTATAGACACTCATGCCTAGATTCACGCCACTCGTTCATAGCGCCCGCTCAACCGGGTGTTCTAGCTTATTTTTGTTTCTAGAGGACACTCTCCTTTTTTACAAATGTACATACATACATACATACTCTCCTTAAAAAACGCGCTCATGAATACAAGTGTTGACTCTTCTTCTGCCACCACGACTGACGAGTCCACATGACCACGACTCTACGAGTGAGACACCATGTCTGGGGTGTACATACCTACTTGGACGATGAGCGCTGCGTCCATAATTGTTCTATGACCACGGAAAAGAGGTCTTGTCTCACGATGCCTTTCAGGAAGAGCTGGCATTCTAATTTCTTTGTTTATCTGACACACATGAACAGAGAAAGGTTCTTTCAAATCGCTTAGTCAGTTTTTGTCAAGCCTGAGGCTCATTCTGAATTCATGTAACGGGCGCAAGTGGCCGTTTTATGTATGTACTTTTTGGTGCCAGGTACAGTCAAACCTCGATATAACGATTCGCCATAAGACGATATATTCACCTTAACGATATTTTTGGGCCAAATTTTTTGAAACCCCATA
>SRRH01000623.1:0-12820 GCA_018361025.1 Claviceps aff. purpurea
CTTTGTTTTGTGCCTCTGTACGGTGGCGATGAACTGGGTGAGCCAGAGCATCACGGGAGGGCTCGTGATTGTGTTTCTCACGTCCGCTGACGACACTATATTCCCACATATTATTGAGCCGTACTTTGCAGCTAGCTTGGACCCGAAGCGGACAATTCCAAAGCCGGGAATTGTGGTTTCGAATGCCGGAAGATCTAGAGACTCTTTCTTTGCCGTGATCACGAAGCCTAGGCGCTCTTACTGTACGTAGTAGGAAGGTCGCGTGCCTTACGGTAGGCTTCGTTCGTTTTACTGCTCAAAGACCAAACTACGTACATACCGTCCATACCTACGCAGGTATCTCAGGTACCTGTCCTCTGACTCCTCTCTCACTACATAAGACCACGTGACTTGCGTCGCAGAACCCCCCTTCAGTTCTATTTTTGGCGCGCACTGGCACAGCTTCAGTTCTAGTTCCTAGATTAGGTAGTTGCTCCTCAATCAACTTCTTCACTTGTGATCCTCACCTTCAAACAGGTTATGAGCCCGGTCGCCTTTGGGCTGGATGAGATAAATCTCTTTCCTACATCCCAAAATCTTGCGCATCTTCCGCTGCGTGAGGATTAGCACAAGGTCCCCACCCTATCCTCACGAGGCTATGTACCTGTGTTCTCTGAATACGTACGTCCTCTGAATAGAGGTAACCACCCTAAGAAGTTCGAGAGCAAAAGGTGACTGACTGGTTGGTTGAAGCAATGGCTCCCAACCTCGGTCTTTTTGTCAAGCCATCCCTTCGCTCGCGCTGACGCTCTTCCATCCGCAGAAATCATGTTTTGCAGGATTGGTCTAAGCATTTGCTTTAATCATCGATGTCTTCAAGTTTTCCCGGATGTTCTAAACGTCGACCATAATCGGCCAACGTTCGAGCTTCAGGATAGTTCAAGCGTTGGTTATAATTGCCAACGCCTCGAACCTTTTAAGGAGAGTCTAGCTGTTGGCCATATTTGGCCAACGCCTTAGCTACTCCGCCATCCTCGACAATCGCGAATACCTACCTACATACAGGCTGCCAGACTCCCACGAAGGCGGCGCATTTTGTCCAACGTCTCGGTGCTTACACCGCGATACGCTAAAGTCGCTTCGCCCCAACCTCGATGCGATCGGCCACCGAGTTGGTGTTATCGTCTGACGGCAGTCATGGCTGCAAACGAGACACCACAGGTAGTTCACATCATCTTCTAGACTCCGTCCCGCCGCCCCCGCGGTCCCACTCTCGAGTCTTACAGAAGCGTCGTGAAGTTTCAAGTCACAAGTGGTCTCGATTCTCGAACACATACCTATGTATCCAGGATTCCTGGTCTACCGTTTGGCGCAAGCCGTCCTCGGCTGCATTATCATGGGGTTGGGCCAGTACTTCGCTGCATACAAGGCGCCGCCGAATCGTGTGCAGAAAATCGGACGCACCAACACGCATACTTCCACAGTAGGATATTCCAGCGTGCTTGACTGGATTTCAACACCCTCTACATCGACTGCTATAGAAACACTACCTCTGCACACGGTTCCTGTGTTGTTTTTTTGGCTTGTATCCCACTACCTCCGACTTTTTGGCTATCTCGGGCCCTCGGCTGTAAAATTCCACAACGCACCCTTCAACAATCAGTCTGTCCTCCCCCAGTCTTTAGAGACGACCGTATCAACATAGGTGCATCCATAACAGTCGTCAGTTTCATCGCCGGCGTTGTGGAGATCCAGCCTCTCGTATCGTCCTCTGACTTATCTTACCGGGTCAATTGGAACAAAGCCACCATTACACAGAGATATCCTCGCGCTACGCAATTGAAGATATGTGGCTCGCACCGTGGCAGGTCCAACAGATTGGCACCGCTATCTTGCCTTGTCGCACGGACTCCGGATTAATCCACGCCAAGTTATACCATGGTCTATGCTGGTTCCAATTGGAACAAGCCGGCATGATGCAATCTGAAACATTCTCGGTCTGCCCAGCTTACGCCATCAAAGATGCGCTGCTTATACCATGGCACGCACGAATGGCTCATTTAGGGGGGACAATCTGAAAAGACTGATCCATATGTGCTCCGCTGTGTAAAGTCCAGGCAAAAGTAATGCCCGCATTCTAAGCCTGCACGATTCGGCACGTCTGTCGCTACTGGGCATTATTCGTGGATAAATTCATTGGCTGGACACATGTTGTACCTCTGAGGCAAAGATCAGATTTGCCAGAAGCTTTATTCGCCTGGCATGAACTCATGGAGCGCCCAGAAAGACGATGTCACCGCATTCGGCTAGGCTGGCGAAAATACTTCGTCAGATTTCACCACTACTTGCCAAAGTCAAGGCATCGATCTCGAATTCACGGCAACTGACCAGCATCAACAAAACGGTGTAGCAGAGGCCGTTCATTGCAGAGTCGGTTGCATATCTCAGGAATCGAAGCCCCCACAGCCGTCACGACTGTGGCGAGAACGATGCTCAGGAAGATGGTTGATCTATTCTGTCTCTACGGAATAGATCACCCCTTTTGTATGCAGATATAAAAGGAGCTAAGCGACCGGTCTATCTAGAGGGAGAGAGCTCATTCTTCCTATAGCATCGGGAAATGAAGCGGCTGGTCGGCTAACGAAGACGTTCAATAAAAGGAGAGAGGATGTGACATCGGAATGTCTCGTCCTCAGGCTCACTTTTATTGAACGTAAAAGCTGCTGACTACCTAACCTTCATAACGTTAAACGCACTAGCTGAACTGACTAGCCACATGATCTTATCTCCGGAAATCAATGCTGGGTCTTGATGAGTCCAGACTTGGATGAATCGAACTACTTGAACTGCGTCTTCGTCTTGCTCTCAGTTCGCCAGGGTCTGCTGGATGCAAGCCCGCAAACCTTGCGAATATGTTCAGTACATCAGTCAGAGATATGATGCCACTCAGTTTCCCCCGAGAGGCATGCACCCGGCAACGCTGCGGCAGGAGCTGACGATCCGGTTGACAACGCTACGACCAATGCATGTGCATAAGTGGCACTCACACTGTGGGGCATACCACCTAATGGGCGACAACGACAAACCCCGTTCGTTACCTGGTATCAAGGTTGGCCCGGAGACAAGCCTGATCTCGCTCATATCTGAACGCTTGGTTGCCGATGCTATGCAAAGGCAACCGGACCGCGTGAGAAATTGAGTGCACCAAAGACTTTCGTCTGCCGCCTTCTGGGATACCGTGGAAGCCGTATTTATGAAGTTCTTACCCTGGCAGTTGCACTCTGTCGTCCCTCTCTGAACCTCCGTAGTCCATCCGTGGAACAGTCTAAGACGGTTGCGACTATCGGTGTTAGAGCCGTTCCAACAGTGTGAAACAGAAATTGTCACACGGAGCACAGGCACTGTCTTCTCGTTTCCCACAAGAGTTGCAGACCAGGTCAGTGCTCACGCTCAAACATCTCACGACATTGATCACATGTGCCAATGCTCTACCGGCGTCCTCAACACATACCATGAGTCATGACGAGGACGATCATCGTATTCCGATAGCGCAATTACCGACTGGGCAATTGCCTTAGCACATTCACCGAGTACTGAACAACAGTCTCGGCGAATCATTGTCACGGCCGCTACCAGCAGTCTGCAGAGCGCTCGTTGCCTCATGTGACTGTCAATTAGATCCGAATCTGCCGACCGGCGACTTCGGATTCTAGTCCTTTTGGTACAGTGGCAGTGCCCTAACTCAGCCGTGGCAACAATCACAGATGCTCCTTAGATAGGCAGAACCGGGGAGAAGCTATAGTCTCTCAACTATATATCAGCTCTCCTTTTCCCAGTTTTGTAGTTAGGAGTAACGCACAAATAATACATTTAATCCACACATTGTGCGACAGAAGTCGACTCCTTCTCTTGTCCAAAAGTAAATGCAGCCATGTCGACCGCAAAGGACCCAGGAAACGGTGTGTACGAAATTTTGAGTCTGATTTTTGATTTCCCCAGCAATGAACAGCGACTATGGTGGCACAGTACCGCGCCTATGTTTGCGGCGATGCTTGAAAATGCCGGCTACAATGTCCACGACCAATATCGGCATCTGGGCATTTTCAAGAAGCACATTCTCCCTTTTCTTGGTGTCTATCCAACAAAAGACAAGGAAAGATGGCTCAGCATCCTCACCAGATGTGGTCTTCCTTTGGAACTGAGCTTGAATTGTACCGACTCTGTTGTTCGATATACATACGAGCCCATCAATGAACTGACGGGGACGGACAAAGATCCATTCAATACATTGGCGATAATAGGAAGTGTCCAAAAACTTGCACAGATTCAAGCGGGTATCGACTTGGAGTGGTTCAGTTATTTCAAGGATGAGCTGACGCTGGAAGAATCGGAATCGGCCATACTTCAAAGGAATGAGCTGGTCAAGGAGCAGATAAAGACGCAGAACAAGCTAGCCTTGGATCTCAAAGAAAGCCAGTTCGCGCTCAAAGTTTACTTCTATCCGCATCTTAAATCTGTTGCGACCGGCAAATCCACACACGATCTCATCTTCGACTCCGTGTTCAAGTTGTCGCAGAAGCATGACAGCATACAGCCCGCGTTCCAGGTATTGCGCGACTACGTTTTGCGGCGAAATTATTCCGCAGAAGTAGACCAACACAGAGCCCTACATGCGCGACTCTTGTCATGCGATTTGATCGATCCCGCCAAGTCTCGCGTCAAGATATACCTGCTGGAGCAGACGGTCTCATTGCCCGCGATGGAACATCTGTGGACGCTGGGCGGCCGACGAGTCGACGCATCCACCATGGATGGCCTTGAAATGCTTCGTGAGCTCTGGAGCCTGCTGAAAGTTCCCACTGGCCACTTGGAGTATCCGAAAGGATATATGGAATTGGGAGAAATTCCTAACGAGCAGCTTCCATCCCTGGTCAACTACACACTGCACCGCAACGACCCCATGCCTGAACCCCAGGTGTATTTCACGGTTTTCGGCATGAATGACGCCGAAATCAGCAATGCTTTGACCATCTTCTTCCGACGTCACGGATTTGACGAGATGGCGAAAAAGTACCGGGTCTTTCTTCAAGATTCATAGTGAGTGCTCCAAACCATATCAATGGACAACAGGTGTCTAACAATTAGCCTCTTTTCTCCTACAGCCCGTATCATGACTTTGAGTCGTTGAACTACCTCCACTCATTGGTTTCATTCTCTTACCGTCGCAACAAGCCGTATTTGAGCGTATATTTGCATACATTTGAGACTGGTCGTTGGCCCGTTTGTGAGTCTACCGAACTATATCAACCTGGGCTCCGCAAGCTGAACAATTTCCTAGTTGCCGACAGCCCAATTTCTTTCGACGCCTACAGGCGCTGTGACCTCTCCACAAAGTAGCTATTTGCCAGATACCAGTAAAGCCACTACTTTGCGTTTACTAGCCATGTGGCGTTGGTGGGTGCTAGGTTGGACTCGGCTTTGAAAAATGCACCAATGTTTCGAACTGTGTAAGTAATTGTCAACATAAAGTCCAGAAGGATTTGGAAAATGAAATCATCTAATCTGTCGAAAACACCGGTGATGATCATTTGAAAACTGAGCTGCGTCGAGCGTATACGGTTCGTGGTTCTAGTTCCCGCTGTGATTTGGTGAGAATCGTGGATCATTGTGGAAAATACAGTTCCCCAAGTAATGCTTAATTGGAAGGTACATGCCGGGCCTCGAGTCCATCTCAGCGATGCACGTCAATGTGTAGGCCGTGACCAAGAAGACGGGCAGAGCGGTGACGAGGATGCAGGCAATGGCTGGGAACTTCACGATCTACGCTGTGTTAAGTACAAATTTTTGTGATGAGAAAGACACAGATACCAAGAGAACTGACTTTGATTGATTCGGTACGTTGCTCGGGTTTTGTATGCGCGTAATAGTGCGTGTAGAGAAGGAGCCTGGCCTCCTGACCAGGACCAAAACAAGGCAAGACATTATATACGTGCACGTCGATGAATCGGACGCCCACAATATATACCCATGTTGCAAAACTTATAAGAAAGGCAAGGAATCGCATTCCCGAGTTTTCATAGTTGGATCGACATGACCATATTGCGGGATCGCGCTGCTGAGAAGGCTCGAGAAGCGCATCAATGTATTTCAAGTTCCCAGGTGGACGAATGCTCTATGATTCTGGTTTGAATTGCTCAGTGATGGCCTTTATCGCATCCCTAAACTTACTAGCTTCAATCAAAATCATGTGCCCAGTGGGCTTGATGCCAGCCTCCTGAAAAGCCCGCTTACTATCTGAGGAACACTCATTCTCTTTGGTGTAGGCAAAGCTGCCGTGCGCGAGCGCATATTTCTGCAACACTTCATCCTCCATGTGAAAGTGGAACGTCATAGCCTCGTCCTTGGCCTGCTTCTTCCTCCGGTGCTCCCCATCCAGCGCAGACTCGACCTCCGTGTACGTCTTGGATACAATCAGGTAGTGCGAGAAGTCGTAGGGCTCCTTGTCTTCCACGGCAGCTTCCAGCTCGTCCAGGAGCATCGAGTACATCGGAGGGGCAACCTCGATGGGGACGTTGATGAGGCGCTCGGACAGCACCAGACCGACGTGCCGGTCTGAGTTGAGAATGTCGGGAATTGCAGCCAAGGACGCATTGGTGTTTGCCTTTTCGGTAAGGTATTTAAGCACGTCCCGCATGGGTTCCTTCTCTCGGTTGATGAAGGTGTTGAGTACGGTGAGCATCACGAAAGCGTCGTGCTCCTTGCCGTCTACCTTAACGGTTGATCCGATGGTGGGCTGAGAAAGAATGAGGTCGGCCAGAGCAGACATGTTGAAGAATCCCGCGTCGACATCGAACAATTGCCGCAACAATGACTTGACGCCTTGGAAATCGATCGCGGGGTCAAAGTTGAACCATTCGAATTCTACGTCTAGCATGTTGAAGTCCTATATTTCGCACAAGAGTCAGCACAGTCTGATACAAAGTGCGGCGTCGATCCGAGATATTGGGCTCGACAGGAAGCCCTCACCTCTTCTCCATCGCTCATGTCCTCGTCCATCCGGTCGGCGCCCGCGTCGATTGCCGGAACATCCTTGTTCTCCTCTCTCGATCGCTTCTTGCCCATCTCGAAGGGGTAACGGCCGAAGATTTCCGGCTTCTGTTGGCGTTGAAATAAAACGAAGAGACAGAAAAGGCTTGGGTGAGGACAAAGAGCGGCGGCAATGTGACCGTTTCAGCGTCGCGGATAAAATCAAAGAGCATGTACGGAGTAAACTCGATACCTACTCGAGCTTCTCTGTAAATTTTGCGCCGAGCCACAGATATCCCCGCGCTAAGCCCAATTTAATGGGCACGAAGTGGGGAAGGTGGCCATCGACCAATGACCGCGATTCTACAACAACTTGCTCGGCCAAGGGAGGATTGACCAACATATCCGGCGATCAACCACATCGCAACGACACTTGCGTCACCACACGATTTGATTGCTAGCCGACCAATCTAGGGAAGCTGAAGAACCTCCCACCCATCTATTGAGAACAACAGAAGCAGGCAAGCCATGCTTCCTGCATGAACGCAATCTTCGACCGCACCCCCACCCTCCGACCCCGCCCCTGGCATTCACCCAAGTGAGACAGACGTCACCGTCGCCACGATCGCTTCACAACCACACACGACAACCGCGATCCGTCTCCGACACCCGGCAGCATGGACTACAGCGCTTCGATAACTGAGGTCGACGATCCAGCGGCATCTCCGTGGGCGAACAGTCCGACTCAATCGCCCAAGCAAGCACGCCCAGGCTTTCTCGGTATCGCGAGTGAAGCCCCAAGCTCTGCTTTTCCCTACAACCCGCAAATGGCTGCCGGCCTCGAAAATGCAGAAAATACACAAGAAGGACCCAGGCCCAGCACTGCCTCGACAGAGCCAGAATCTGAAACACAGGACTCATCTGCAGGCGCGGCGACGGACGAATCCCAACCTGGCGCTCGAGAACCGTCAGACCTGCCTGAGCAAGCTGGCCTCCCCCCTAACCAAGCACCACAGGATCGGCAGAAACAGCCTCCGCCCAAGCCGCAGTCACAATTCAAACTACACGCCAAGATTACAGGTCTCGAGAGAACGGGGAAAAAGGATCCCGTGCTTCGTTTCGACGTCCACGTAGGTCTAGTCTAGTCCACGCGGCACACCTGCGACGCTGGATGACCCACGATTATGACATGGACTAATTTTCTTCAAAACAGACCAATCTCCCCTCCTTCAGAACAACGCAATACCGAGATGTGAGACGCCTTCACTCTGAGTTTGTCAAGCTTGCACAACACCTCGTGTCCGCCAACCCCGAGGCCCTCGTCCCCGCCGTACCGCCTCCTATCACCGCGGCCGGCGCCGGCACCGAGGAGGATGACAACCGCGTCAGGGCCATGATGCAGCGGTGGTTCAACTACACGTGCAGTAACGAGACACTGATGCGAGACGATGAGATGGTGCTGTTTGTGGAGAGTGATTTCGGGTACAGCCCGCTGGTCAAGATGAAGCAGCCTGCCACGGGAGTGCGCCGGAAGATCTTGAAGCAGTTTGCGCCGCCGCCTGATGATACTCCCGAGCTTGCGGACGCGCGTCCCACAGTCAAGTTGTTTTACCTGGGGACAATGGATGCGGGGCACAAGGTGGACAAGATGGTCAAGGCACGCAGAGGTACGAATATACCGACTCACGCGTGAAGACAAAAACATGCATACTTTCTTTATATACGCACAACACATTCGTGTGTTTACGTACCACCATTCAGTACTAACGATTTGTTGCCCGCTCAATTAGGTCTCGGCCTCGCAGAATCAGATTACGGCGTCAAGCTCAGCAGCATGCACGTCCAAGAACCCCATCCCGGCCTCGCAAACGCCTACAAGAAACTAGGCCGCGTAATACAGACCATGGGCGACTACCACGCCGCCCAGGCCACCGCTCAGGCCGCCACCGTCGGCGATCCCTTTCAGTATCACTCCCAGGATTCCTTCATCGTCAAGGAATCCCTGACCAACCGGCAGATCCTCATCCGCGACTTCCTCCAATCCCAGGAAGTCACACGCAGCAAGCTCAACGCGGCGGACCGCCTCAAGGCAAGCTCCAGCGTACGCCGCGACAAAGTCGACGAGGCGATCACAGCTCTCGACGAAGCCCGCCAAGCCGAATCCGACCTCTACAAAAAGACGCACCGCGTCACGCACAACCTCCTCCACGACCGCCGCAAATGGTTCGCCCGCACAGCCGCGGACCTCCGCGCCAGTATCCGCGAATACGTCCTCCGCGAAATCGAAGCCGAGCGTCGCACCCTCTCCCTCCTGGAGACCGTACGTCCCGACATCCGCTCCATCGACGCATCCGGTGGTCTCAGTCGCCTGGGTCGCGAGGCCCATCCCACTGCCGCCAGCCTACGGAGAACAAGCCTCGCCTCCAGCCAGGGTCCCAAGGGTGATGCCTGGAGCGGAGTGCCCCGTCGCTCTGACGCCACGCGCAGCACCTCGGGTAGTTTCATGGGCAAGGTCCCAGAGGAGAATGACGGTGCAAGCGAGGACGCGACAGAGAGTAGCAGCAACGCGGGGAGAACGGCCCTCGGGGATGTGAATGACGAGGATGACCATGACCGGATTGATGCCCGGAATGCGGCGAGTCGTTTGGCAACGAGTACGTTTTAGGGGTATCTTTTTGAAAAGCGTGAACCCGAGATCATGTTTGTTAGTCGTGACTCGTGAGGGGAAGGGGTGCTGCCTTGTTTAATTCGTGTAGTAGAAGAGAGCAATGTGTACAGTTTAGTTTGATTTTGATTTTTTTTTAGACAGGAGGGAGTCGAGCAATGAAGGGAAGAAGGGCATGAGACGCGAGTGTACTAACATCGGGCGTTTTGTGAGGTAAATATGTACATGCTTTACTGAAATACAACAAAGAAACACAACACGAAAAGAGCAATTGAGCTTGTAAAATGATGAAAACGCCTTTGCTTTGCTGTCTGTGCATCATGAACGTCTGTCTAATTGAAAACACCTGCTGCACCTGCGCCACTCATCCCAGGGGCGTTGTATAGCGGGGGCAACGTATCTGAGTTGAGCGCCTCAGCCCTCATGGCCGCTTTTTCCCTCTCGATAGCGCTCAACTTCTTGCCGACTTGTCTGGCGTCGTTCAAGCTCTGCACGAGGGCACTCATGAGATTCGTTAGACTGACATTATTGGCTTCTCTCTCCAGCTCGGCTTCGAATTCCTGCTTATGAGTGGGAACGATGAGGTCGAGTCGATTGACGAGCGCTAGGATCTGGCGGAGAATGCAATGCGAGGGCGTGGTCTGATCTGCCCCTATTGTGTCGATGGTAGAGCTCATGGTGTGGCCGTTGATATATGACGGTGGCAGATGTTGCAGATACGTAGTGAGGAGGCGAATACGCGAATGAAGCATCTTGACGGCATTTGCTTTGGTCGTTAGAGCGGCAATCATCTCGTCTTCTTCTCGCGTGAGATCCGCAGTCCCCTGATCGATAGATTGAATGTTCATTTCGTCGCTTTCGGCCTCCAAGAGTGTTCTCTTGCCCTTTCCCTTGCCGGTGCCGCCCCTGTCAGTAGACTCGATCGATGGGAACGGGCGGTCCTCCCTATTTCCTGTGGCAGCGGTAGCGGACGAGGCGTTTCCGGAGCCTTCAGCCACGTAGTTCATACTGATCAGCTCGGTCTCCTCTGTTTCGATATTAAAGGGAACTTGTCGGAAACGGGCTTGTAAAGTTGGCTCCCACATTCTTGTGTCACAGCCATCTGTCACGCCCTTTTCTCGATCCTCGGCCTCGTGTATTGTTTCGTAAACGGTAGCGGGGATTTTCCCGGCAGAAGCTCCGATCCCTGCGTCTGAGCCGTGGAAGAGTAGCATGAGGGCTGAATCGTTAAAAGTCTCGAGGAATTGTCTATTAATCGGCACATGGACAGGTAGCGGACCAGATCCAGCAACAATGGTGTACCAGCCTACAAGGCCTAGTTCTCGGTCCATGTGCACAGTAGTCACTATGTGTGAATGGAGCGTCAGCAAGTGAAATATGATGGCTAGACGTCCGAACTTTGCCTTGGCAGCGGCCCGCGGCGGAGCAGCTGGCGGAGAGGCCAAGAAAGAATGAATAGAAGGAGAACTGGATCCAAGGTGTAGCAGACATACTCTGGTCCAGTCTGGACTTGAATCTTCCTATGTCTAGCAGGTAACCACCAACCGCTTCGGATGATTTCTTCAACTGGCATTCAAACGTATGCTCCATGGTGATTTCCCGACCGTTTTGCTGGCCAAGAATGGCGCCAACAACGGGGCCCTCCTGCTGCCGGATAAAATGTCTTGACACATGGTCTGATACGCCGAATAAGACGAGCGGGTGCACCACAACCTGGAGTAGGGAGCTCTTGGACTGGCTCGACATGAGAGACTGGGCGCTCACGGGAGCCATAGCGGCGTCCACGTCCATGAGGACGGTAGAGCGATGCAGCGGCGAGCTATTCGATTCTGGGATGGAGAGCGTGAACGAGTTCACTACTGTATAGACGGGGCTGTCGTCAAAGAGTGTTTGCGCGCAGTGCTGGTGAGGTGTGGTTGTTTGCAGAGGAGTGACATGAAAAGCACGACAGAGAGAGCTAGTGCGGAGACGAGTTGAACTTGAGATCCGAGTGGGGTGTGTTTTCGCTGCGTACCTAGTTACATAGGCACTTAGGTCATGGGTAACAGGTGTGAGTCGTGACGTTGTTAGGCAAAACTGAAGAAATCGTGCGGCGACGCGTAGCGGAGGCGCACATTTCGTGTTTGCCTCTTTATTACTATGTAGTACTTAAGTTATGTACATATATGTACCTTCCATACCGAGGCACTTGATAAGTTTTGGAAGGGTCCAATTGATGTTGTTTTGACAGTAGCTCAACTTCCGCCAGAGCATTGATGGAGATTCTAGCATGTACGGAGTACCTACTCGGTATTTTCGTACCATTTTCATGCCTAATGCAATCGATTGTTGTCGTTCTGTCTGCGTTCGACCACATGAACAAGGACCACGTCGCTCGGGTTCATGCTGTTTCACCAAATTGCCAGGATTCGATCCACGACTTGACGAGAAAGAGGCAAGTCTCATGGATTGCAATTGGCTTCAATTGGCTATCCCCCACTGTAATCACACGGAACGCTCTTCGATCGACGATGAGAGATTTGCGCCAGGGGAAACCTACTCGTTGTTGTACGTACCTATCTCAGTAGACGTACATACTCCGTAGTGTCCGTACATATGTAATAACATGCAAGTAGATACGGAGTACCAGGTAGGCATTTACACACACCAGCCAGGTAAGGCTACCTTAGGTGGGTATGGCATCCATATTCGAGCGCATTATGGAATCACGCAGACAAACTTGAAGCCATCGATCATGCGATAGGTATTAAGTACCATGCAGATGCTGGTGGAATGGGCTCCTATGTACAGTAATGTACTACATGTTTTTTAAAGACTCTCTATTCCCGATCGAGATAGGTATGTACATACTCCGTAGCTTGTTCTTTGTTCGATCACAATTTTGTGTCAAACACGTGCAGGGTCACGTGCAGTCGGTGCGTGTGCTCCTTGTTAGGCAAAACTGAAGAACTCGTGCACATTTCGTGTTTGCCTCTTTATGCTCGAGTTCTCAGTGAGGGGGAGAAGTTATTTGACCCTGTGGGACTTAGGTATTTGACCCTGTGGGGCCACCGAAATTCGTTAGCGTAATGCAGCCCCCTGCTAGCTCCATATGGGTACTTAGCTGGCCCAGTCACCTCACAAGATACATTCGCCTGAGACGCGTGTGGG
>SRRH01000624.1:0-12783 GCA_018361025.1 Claviceps aff. purpurea
ACTCTCCTCTCTCCTCCCTCTCCTCTTTCTCCTCTCTCTCCTCTCTCTCCTCCGTGCTTTTCCGCATCAGTGAGGCGTAGGGGATAAATGGCCTTTTGCCAAGGACGCCTTGAGCAATTATTGCACGATTGACGGGCACCTCTCCGTAACATACGTCAGGATTCGTTGTGATCGTGGCTCTCAAATACCATCTCAATCTACGGGCGTTCGTCGAAAACTTTGTTGTTTTGTGTCTGTGTGTTGCTGTTTCTGTCACAATTTTCAACGCGGTGTTGAGTGTGCGTAGATACATAGCTAATTAGGAGCCCAACCATGCAAGCATTTCATGCCTTTATGTTCGGTGTTGCGGCTATACATCAATGGTGAAGCGATACTCCGTAGATCGCAGAGTTTCGTGACGTATCCGAAGGGAGTGAGATACGTTCTGGTGGCGCTAGCTGAGTTCAGGCGATGTCCCGCTTTTTGATTGGCATCGACCTTACGGCATAAAAAGTTACGGCGCAGAATAGGGATACCCCTCTGAGGGATCCTACTCGACAGCATAAAAGTACTAGAGGTACGGATATGTACCTCCATAATGTTGGGGCCCACCAATGACGTCAACAACGCAACCTGAGCTCAGAGGTATGTACCTCATAGCGCTGTTCTTGAGCCAACCTACGACCTCACGTTCACCTTGGCTGTGTATCCATTATCATATACCTAACACGAGGAACCGCGTATAACGTGTCCAAGAGAGCCTAATACTTGAATCCGCTATCGGTGCCTCGATATGTCTGCGTCTAATGAAGAGCACTCGCAGGCTGTCGACGAGAGCCCAATTTCGCCAATTTGTCCTGACACTGGTAGAAAGATCTCACAGAATGATCATTCGATGCCTCGCCCTAACCATTCAGAGCTTGTTGAGGGTTTGTAGCCCGCCTTTCATCCAGAGGCTGGTTAGGAGTCTTGGGCTTTCAAACACCCATGTTCATGCTGATCAAAAGCATCAATAGAGAATATCATGGCAACCTCTGCACCCGCCCCCGGAAATTCCGCACCTCAGAAAGAGGTACGAAGTTATACCGTTAGATGTCTTTGCTATAAGTTCATTTGATGAATACTTAAGCTCATGAACGAGACCCAGCTCGAGAAAATCACGCTTGAAGACAAGCCGAATGACAAGATTCTACACCGACCAAGCCCCGAAAAATTAGTCAATGGGGGCGTCTCGCACGATGATTCACGAACAGCAGAGCAGGCGTACGAAGAAGCGATGGAGGATGAATATGCCAAGCGCGAGGGCGGTGCCTGATCACGAAAGAATTTGCCATGCACCAACCGCACGACTCACCATTGTCTAGATTTTTAATGCCGTGTTGTGGACTCGTCACGGATAGTGGATGTATGCGCGAGAGGAAGTACCTAGTTATCAATAAAACCAAAAAGAAGGAAAGAAAGAGAAAGGACAAGAATGCCCTCCTACTCGTGCCACAGCCCCACAATACTTTTTGGTTTCGAATGCTCTCACCATCACGCACAAAGCACCGACGCGCACAATTTTCAACACCCGACCTGCAGCCACGCTTCGTTTTTGTGCGTCACATCAAATACGGCGCCGCTGTCGCGAAATTGGCTGTCGGGATTGTTTCAGAAGAATCTGATGCCATATATGTATGCACTTCGACTCCCAGCAAAATCATATCGACTCTTGTCGTTGAGATAATCAGGATTAAAAATGAAGGTGTTGAAAATTGTGCGCGTCGGTGCTTTGTGCGTGTAAGTGCGGAGCACCATCTACGATGGTGAGAGCATTCGAAACCAAAAAGTAGTGTGGGGCTGTGGCACGAGTAGTGTCTCTCACGGTTCACCTTAGGTACATATATACGGAGTAGGTACGTTGACTACTCCGTGGGCGAGGGATAAAAAAGAGAACGGGAAAATATCTAAAACGGGACAACAAGACCGACTTTGCCTAGACGACCACGAGCTCCAACATTGTCAACAAAAAAGCCGACTGATTTTCGCACGAACTCTTTCTTGAGCCCTCATAAGCTTCCATCCAGGAAAAACAAACCCCATACTCCCCTCCAGGCCGGCCATCGCATCCCATTTTCTCATTGGCATTAGAAGGAGATAGGAGAAAATATAAAATACAAGTAAAACTGAAAGATGCCCGCAGAGAAATTCGCGAGCACCACAACCAGCGATGCTCAGGACAATGAGCTTCACACCACCGCTAAATCCGCCGAGGATCGCAAGGCAGCCAGCGCGCTCGCATGCCTTGATGCGGCCGGCCACGAGGATCCGGCCATGAATAACAGAGACGTCGACCGCGAAGCAGTCAACAAAGCGATGAGGAGCTTGGGGGACGGTGCAAAGCCTGCTTCTGCCGCTACGGTTGCGCCCTTCAGGAACATCAAGGTGGATGATGCCGACGTAGCTGTGCTCGTGGATCAATTAGAGGTTTCCAAGGCGAAAGCTACTGATCTTCTCAAGGCGCATGATGGCGATGCCGTCAAGGCCATGAGGACTTGGGTCAACACGGAGGAGGGCAAGTGAGAAAACCACGCCCTCAAGGCTCGGTTTACGGGGTAATGTTTCGTAACGGTATGTCCCGACAGACCGGAATACAAAGTCAGGAGGTCTCGAGTCTGAATGGAGGCCTGTACAAAGGAATGCGTTAACGGTATCGGCCAATTGACTAAATAAATCGACATGCTGGCCAAGAATATGTATGTAGTCGATTTCTTCCACATCCACAACCACTGTGCATAACGCAGAACCGGCACAGGAAGCTTCAAAGCAGCTTGATAATCACACCATACTAGTTTTGACGAAAGCATGAATGGTTCAATCAAAAAGCCGTTTCGAAATCCATTTACCCCTGCAACCGAGAAAAATGATAAAAACACAAATGGATGAGCGCACAGAGTCTGCGATCTTTCCTCTTGACGGTGCCCTCGCGCAAGTTCACCGAATAACTGCCCCCGCATTTCCGACTCTCAATTACAGAGAACGCCAGTGATGTAATATTGCAACCAGTATCAATATTTGTAACATCACTCTCTGGGCCTGTAAGAAGAATAACGAGTGGTACGAACGGTATAGCCTTTATCTTCCATTAACACCTTAATTCCGAGCAGACCCTAGATGTCAGCCTCAATAGGTGAACTTCCGAGCGGTTACTCTGTGACATGGATTCCTTCAGCTCCATGTTCTTGCCAGTGGACTACCAATTTTGGGTGCGAATTGAAGACTCTTCCGTCTAGCGGCCATCAACCTCATGATAACTCGCTCGTCTTTGTCCCGGTTGAGAGCTCCGCGTCCTTCTTTCGGAGGACAAGTCCTCGTCAGGAGGCTCTGCTTAATAGGTGATTGCAGATCAGTATCCTCTTCTGACGATGGTGTTACAGAAATTTCAGACGCATATTTCGCTACTGCTTCCGAAGCTGGAGTCTTAGGCACCGGAGTCAACAAAGCACAAGACCACTCCAAATCCTCATCATCATCCCCACCGCCTTGTTCAAGGGGTGTGTGTACCCATAATGTACTCTCTCTTCGATTCTTTGGTGTACTTAGCTTTTCAAACTTTTTGTCGGTACACGTTGCGATAGTTTCGTTCGAACTCTTAATGGCCTTAGGCTCCATACTTTTCCGGCGTCTAGCGCCTCCTCGTGGAATGACGGACGTATCCAGATAATAGGGTGCTTCATCGAGCCACTCGTTTTCGCGTTCACAGCTTTTTTTTGGAAACATGTTATTAGTGATCAGAAATGAAGCCGCAAGCAGTTTGACGTGGAATACGTAGTACGACTCACTCGAGAACCCAGCTAACGCCAACACAGTGGACAACTCCCCTGGTCTCGCGCACTTTCTCCATTGTTCGTTTGCCACCATCCTTGAAGATCACGTGTGTAATGCCAACTTTGCTAGACGAGCTGTTACCATTGCCTGAACCTTCGGGATTCCAGTGCCACGTTTTTACGCATTTCGCGCCCATTTGGGTGAGAAGCTCGACGAAAATACCACTAGCATCAGCACCATCGATGGTGTGTACATCTACTAAAACAACGCAGCCACGCAAGAGCTCCGGGTCAACATCTCGCCGAGGGGAACTGCCAGGTGTCACGGCGCTGGACCGCTGGTCAACTCGAATCGGTGTGAACAGCATATTTCCCCTGGTAAACATGGAGGTTCTCGTCTTATCCTCGGTTGGCGAGCATAAACTGACTGTGGCGCTTCTGGGCAGATTGCCCCCAAATACGTAAGAAGCACGACCAGCGCTAGAGCGTCGTTCCTTGAGCGGACTTGTCTCCGAGTCGTCTGCCGGCTTTAAGGGAATTTTTGTAGTCGTAAAGATAACTGTAGGTCGCAGTGATCGAGCAGGAGTAGCCATCTGAGGCGGTTGTTTTCTGGCAAGAGTAGACTCTACCGGCAATTCATTCTCATCGCCATATTCTTGGCTGCATTCCGAGAGGATTTCCTCGTAACCACGATGATTGGTGACTTCCTTGACTTCTTGCTGAAGTTTCAAAGTCGAACCATTTGCTTCTTGCGCTATAGAAGCGTCTTCATCAACCATAAAAACCTCCTCCATTGAGATAAGACCATGATTTTCCTCGGGCATAGGAGCTTCTTCCGCTGAGATAGAAATATGGTCATCCTCAAGCATAGCAACATCCTCCGCCGAAACATTGCGTTCATCCATAATAGGCTGGGTTACGCGCGGCGCTTTTGACGGAGGAAAGTCTGCATCAACCATGACTTCGTCTTGGAAAAATCTGCTCCTATTCGCGGGAGTGTCTGCTTCGAAGGTAAACAGAGCGCTGTGAAAGCCATCCTTTGGAAATGTGGGTTTGGAGTCCTCGCTTCTGAATGTAGGTGTTTTCACTTGAACAGTGCCTTTAATAGACCAAGAGCCAGACTCTTGAAAGGATGAGATAAGTTTCACACTCGACCTTCGCGAGTGTCTCGGCGTACGCGAAAGATTCTCCAGGTGACTGTTTTGCCGACCGATTCCATCATGCATTACTGGCGTAGTCTTTGCTGTAGGCATATCATCTTTGATCTCAATGTTCGACTTGACAGGACAAAATTGATCCATACTCTCATGATATATCGGAAGTTTCGACTCATATTGCGACTTGTCGTTTGCGACTTCAGCCTTAATTTTCAGACCCGACACCTCTTCAGTATCTTCCATTCCATCGATAACTTCTTGCGGGTTCATAGAATCTTTTTTGCCAGCCTGCTGAACCGCATCGAATGGTTGTGAAAGGTGTTGCACTTGATACGTTGGCCGGCTATCTTTCAAGGTAAGACTCAACGGTCCGCACTTTTCTGCGTCGGATATTGCATTGCCCGCCCAAAGTGACTCGTCTTTCTTTTCTTTGTCAGCCGCAGCTTCTTCAATACAACGCGACTTCGATCGTGCTTGAGAAACAGCCCACATTCGCCCCGAGAAACGAGGATTTTCGATTGGCGCGTCGAAGCAACTGTCGGCCGTCGACTTATTCGACACATCGTCAGGCTCTTCGGCTAGAAGAAGGTCGGACGGCCGCGCAGACACAGTGGCGGGAAAGGCTGCTGCCGACATTGGCATATTTTGTGGTTCTGTTGAGAGGGCACTGACTTTTACGGGATAGTCTGTAGTTGACCAGGCCGCAGGCAAGGCCTGCTTGGCGGGAGTCTGAAGTAAGGAACAGCTTCTGACTGTCGAAGCTTGATCGCGTGACGCCCTATCGAAAGACCTGGTATGAAAGTTAAGGCCTTTGATCGCAGAAAGGGGCCTTTTGGCGAGAGATTGAAAGAGGACTTGGGAGTGCTTTGGCGAAGTCTGGGCGCTCTGCTCAGCAGTCGAACTAGTTGTGGCCTGCAGATTTGATCCGGGCAGTTGAAGACCACCTGTTCTCTTCGCGGGAGACTTGAAGGTATCTCTGGGGGGTGATGAAGATGTCCGTCTAGCCGGCGACTCAGAAAGAGCAGAAACTGGACCTGCCTTGAGCTTCACTGCATCTCGAGATTTTTCGCCTGTATGCTCAATAGATATGTCTAGAGACGCGACTCCAGTGAAAATTTCACTCGTGGGAATCCTCTTGGGGCTCTTGACTGTGATTATTGCCCCATCACCACTCGGAAGCTCATCTTCTGAGCTCCCCTTGTCTCGAATTATAGGCATCTGTGTCACCTTTTTTGGACTTAGCGGCTTTTTTTGCACCTTTTTAGCTGAGTGAGTCGGTACAGCGGCTGCCGTCTGACGAGCCGTCCGACGAGCAGGCGGTCCGCGAAGTCCTCGCAATACAGGGTCGGATAATGTTTCCTCGGCCTTCGAAACAAGGCTCACGTTCTCTTTCCCTGGCCGTTGAAATTTGATAGTCCTTCGCGTGACCTTTTTCGTTTCCAAGGTGGCTTCGGACATTGTACTAGTAGAGCCGCGAGTCTGGGTAGTTTTATCTACCGGCGGGCCGGCAGGTGTCGGGCGCTGGCTAGAAGCTTTTCTAACACGACCTCGAGTCCGACCAGCAGCCAGTACATAGTCATCAGCAGGTGCCACCACTGTAGTCTCTTTAGAAGCTCTAGAACGAGATTCTCTCGACACAAGTTCCGCTGTCTCGGGATGATATTCCAGCCGAGCTCGAACAGCGCGTCTGGTGTCCATGTCCGCTATTCCACCCTGGGTGTCATCCGTTTCGTCGTCTCTGGCTTTCCTCTTCGCTGAGGTACTCTTTGTACTCGCTGTGACAGTTGAAAGGGATCGGGCTCTTGCAGCTGCCGTCAGAATTCTCGTGGGTCTCGTGCTGTCCGCTCTGGCTCGGGCCGCAGCCCGAGCTCTCGTCATGCGCTTTGGTGGCGAATCCATAAGTGGAAAGGTAGAAATAACCGTGCAATGAGCAGCTAGTATGCGCTAGTCAGATTTACCTGGAAGGAAAAGACAAGAAGGCGGTTGCATCTCGTCTCGCAACGACACAGCAGCTATGTACCGCAGTCAGAATAAGTCGGTTGGCGACACCCGGGTCATGGCCCATGGGCACGTTAGGTATGTATTGACAATTTTTAGCGTTAGGCCTGGTTCCTGCGGCAACACCATGAGACCCACCGCGCGTTTGTACTCCGTAGTCGTACTCTCATAATCATAAGACCGACCCGTCTCCGAGTCAAGACTCAAGAGAGTCCTCCAACGGTGATCCATGTCACGACCTGTGCCGTCAGGGGTGGCAATGCACTATATAACCTTGATCAAGCTGCAGACGTGCAACTTGGTCACTTGACCTTTTGGGCGGAACGGGTGGTTATGCGTTTCTCACACTACGGGTGGTTATGCGTTTCTCACAATCCATACATGCACATGGCCACTTCTAGCAAAGCAATCAGCTTTGTATTTGCGCGGGTGGGGTTACACTTATACTGGCGGGCGATTCAATTTCATCCCCCCCTATCTTACCCGCCGGTACTCCGTACAGGCTTTAGTCATGGCTGTCAAACTTAATATCATTCGACTCGAACACTACAACTCATCGTTCCTGAGGATGTGTGCGGCATGCAACTGATTATAGCTTCAACAACCATGCTTCTATTGAAAATTATAGAGTACACACGTGGTAATAAGCCCTCAATATGGTGACGCCGTGGGCGAAGGGACGAAGCTGTGCTTGGCCAATCAAAGCCATACGTTGGAATCGCAGGACAGAGGTTGTACACGTGCATTGGTGCACGTGCCTCGCTTGTGGGGCACAAGCCCACACAGCGAGCACAACAACATAAAGGAGGCTTCCGCCCCCTTTTGTACATAGACAAGACAAGAGAACAATTGACCCATGAGAGAAGATACGCCTTTGTGTTTGTGTGCGTTACGCACCTGTTCTGTTATGCATGCAATGAGATCGGAGTAACCTTACGGTTCCGACACCATAGAGACCTCGCTTAAGGGGTAATTCTCGAGAGCCAATCATTTCGCCAAGCTTTTCTGACTAAGCACATCCAGATTTGAGAGCCTCGGGGATGTAGAATTGGCTCCGCTTCGCTTCGCCAAATATCTCACCTATGCCGCTTACTTGAGACTCCCAATTATGCAAAGTGAGCGATATCGAGAACGGTCGAGTTGAAATTTATGGCAGGGTATAGGATAGGGGTGTGAGACCCGATGAGCGCAACACTTAGCAAGTGATTCCATGTTGAGGGCACAGTACCTATAGCAGGGCAGTTGATTATACACTGATGAAGAGTATCGTCAAGCCTCGGATTTTAGTTCTTTTCCCGTGCAAAGCTGAAGTTGGGGTTAATAAGTCTTCTAAACATACCTAATTATGTACAAGCTAGGAAGTTGGCCTTTCTATGTGCATACTTTCTCTAGCCTGGTTCACCTGCTATATGTACTATTCGTCTGGGTAAGCCGTGAGCCTGGAATGTACCTGTGAGCATGCGCGGTGCGTCCGAGGCGGCTGGCAAGGGCAGTGCTGCAATTAGTCTACGGCGACGGTGGTCGACTCCAATCATCACTCCTATACTCGCCATCGGGATTTTTTCGATAGCCAATGCTATCTCGCCGGTCATCAATCAGTCTGCCCCATTCTAGTAGCAGCCGGAATAAATAAATTTCCCGATCTTCCTTCTGCAGCGCTCTGGCAGTCCAGCGTTGCCCTTGCTGGGCTATCCATTCTGCATCGCTAGGGCGTCCTTTGAGATACATGTCGATCCCATTCATTCTGGCCCTGTTTTCAGTGCCCGTGAAGTATAAGAACGTAGCGTGCAGAGCTTGGTAACGTATGTCGATGGGCACGAAATGTAACCATGGAGTCAGTCGCTCAGAGTACCACGTTTGGAATATAGTTGAGACGAATGGTACGCTTCTAGAGCGGAGAACCTTACACAAAGACTTTGGAGGACCGTTGTCTTCGTCCGTAAGTAAAATATAGCGATAGCCCATGGCATCCTCTCCCTCATTGTTTTTGCCGTACAGCTGCTTCACGAGATCACAAATCCTGCCCGAGCAAGAATCGTTGTACCCAACACCAAAGTTGAACGACAGATCATGATTTGCCTGCGTGACCAATACAGATTCCGACTTGAAGCTCTCTTCCGATTCGTGGAGCGGAAGGACCATAGTGACCCTATCTCCTACATTAGGATCGTTGATGAGATGCAGAAGCCGTGTCTTGTGACTTCCTCTCAGTGCATCTTCATTAAGCGCATGTGCCGTGACCGAAGTGCTCCAAAATAATGTATCTTTCCGTTCTGAGAAAGTCTCCTCGCGGTCAGGCTCGTCTGCTTGAGACGGGGACAAGGGTAGCACGATATCAGAAAAGCCATCCGTTTTTGATGAACTAAACAAAGGAACGAGCTCTTGAACCAATGGCAAGACTGGATCGCTCAAGAAAAAGCTGTGTAGGTAGGCCAGATCCGGCTGATTGCACGTTTCGAGCGATCTGACCCATTTGTCCAGGAACTGCCCGCGTGAGTGGGGCTTCACGCAAGCCGAGCAGAATGAACCAATGTTCATACGAAAACGTGCTTTTAGGGGGGATATAGGGGGACATGCTTCCTGATGCATGTGCCTCAACTCGCTAGCCAATTTTCGATGCCAAGGCTGGTTTTTGTCGGGTCTTGAAGAGGTATCTCGTCCTAATACGTCCGTGACCAGAAAGGACTCGTTTCCAGACGTCGTGGGCGTTCTCTTCGTCGTGGATTGCAGATATGCGTGACTGTGTAGTTGCTTGTCAGCCCATGACGGGATCACTCGAGGAGCATGTTCAAGGTTCACGGGTATCAGCATGTCAGGCAAGTGTCTCGAAAACTTCTCGACCATGTTTATCAATTCGGCATAGTCCAAGTCCTTGGTACCAGTTCTCAAATCACTCGCAATGACTTGGCCATTCTTCACGATGATAGACCCTACTCCAGTATATGAAGTTGCAAGCTCCACTCGTTTGCGCAACGTTGAGGGTGACATTGTCCAGAATATCTCCAGGTCCTTGTCGATCTGTTCAAACTCATCGATGACTGCAGAGCCAGACGCGAGCTGATACCACTCGCCGAATTTGGGAGGAGGGCTTCTACCTCCGTGTCGTTCCTCGTATGTTGTCACGGCAGTGGCCATACTTGTGCTAGTCGCTGCTCGCAAAAGCCAGCGGTCATGTAACGCACGAGCTTCGTATACCAAGTCGTTCACCGGATGTCGTTCCTCAAAGAAGCTTAGCGGTCGAACGACCGTGAGCGTTGTGCAGGTAAGCAGTAGAACAAAAATAGAGAACAGAACCAACGTTCGCCGCAAAACCATGACATAGCGAACGTCGTTAAAAAAAAGGAAAAGGGTGAAGCCAGAAGCGATCAGATAAAGAGGAAGGAGACTAGCAGAGCGGGACAGGTGCATCCAATCTCCCAAGCTAAGCACGTTGCTGACAGAGCGCCCGATTCCAACAATCGAAGTTATCAATACCAGTGGAATTATAGGTGTGAGTTCACAGGCCCAGATTGTTGCGCTGATGGTAAATACTGTGAAGGCGAAGCTGTCGATGAGAACATCGATCTTATGAAAATGACTGAACTCGACGTTGACGTGGCGGTTCGCAACACTCATATAGGTAACAGTCCATACCACGAGGGCTGCAGTAGACGCAAGGATGAGTATTTTCGATAGTAAGCGCAATTTTGGCTTGAAACCACGTGTCCAAACAAGGACACGCCAAAGATTGATGATGATGCCACCGTCTAATGCAAGGCCAACGGCCTGGAGGACCATGACCCGGGTTCCACCAACCAATGAAGCAAAACAAACGTATGTTGACCTCATTTCCTGATTATCCGCAGCATAAGTGCCTATTGAGATTGCAGCGACACCAAGTATGGTCAAGTAGTTTCTCGCCCGTGGACCACTCAGCCATTCCTTCAAGTCATCGAAAATGCTATGCCAAGGGTCCTCCAGCTCATTTGAGGCCGGCATGTCCCAGTTGCCGCGCCAGGTGAGCGTATTATAGATGACTACCAGAAGGCAAAGGAAAGACTAATGATTGAACTGATCAGCATCCACTAGAATCGACAGAAGATGAACGTTCATATGACCGAAGATAGAGGTGACGCAAGATGCCGTCTACTTACCCCGAAGCCGAGACTGGAACATTGGGGGTGGTGGTCGACGATATAGGAGACCTCAAGTCGCATCACGATACAGATTAACAAAACAGGGATGCAATAGCGCTTGGGCCGCGAGGGAAAACTGAGATCAGTATCGGCTGCAAATGAGGCTTGGTCTCTGCTTGCCAGTAAGCCAGATTGTACAGGGGTTGAGGCAGTATCAAAACGCCCATCACCGCCTGAGAACCCCTTCAAGCAAAAGCTGGCAAAACGACAGGATACACCGGTGAGGAATAAGACCAGTGCTGAGGACAACTGAACTGGCTCTGAAGAATATTGAGTATATATTTTGAGATTGTCTCTGACCAAGGTGCCTGGTGCCTTCACATACCAGTAGGAGAGCGGCGCTCAGGTGAATGGCACAAATAAGCAAATGATAGTAATGTGCTGCGGCTGTTCTCAGTCTACATATGTCTGATACGTGCCGTTGCGAGATCGCCCGTTAAATATGACTCACCCCAAAGCTAAGAGCTGGTACGCTTGCGACCGTGCCATTGTGTCGCTGGCAATCTGGGTACTTACTCTCTTGGAGGATTATGACTGCGTCGCTCATATCTTGCATATTGACAGTAGTCACCGGTAAGAACACATTATTCTGACGCCGAAAGCGACGTGGTAAGTCAGGCCCTAACTTGATTGGAGGAGAAAGTACATACCTACATACCTGCTTTTCTCTACAATTATGGAGTTACCTATCCCATTAGCGGTCCGAAGGCTCACTTCATGTCACGTTCCCCACACACTTGCTCGTTGATCGCGACTTGGAGTGACATGATGACTCCAGAAACGAATGCTCCAAAAGGCTTCATCGCGTACCCTACGCGGCACGCCTTTAGGAATCACAATCATCGAAAGCTCAAAACAAAGGAAGTTCGGTCTTGGGCGTTTGATTGAGGGAAATTTGGTAATAGCCACGATCTCAATCAAACTACTGTTGCGATAAGTGCGATGTAGCTCTTAGTCACAAAGGCAATTGTTGGTATTTCGATCTCGAGCCAATTTACGCAATGAATTCTTTGCTCGTTATCAAGCGCAAGAAAAAGTTTGATCTTACTCGTGGGTGAAACTTTTTGAAAAAAGACACCCACTATATCTAGTGGGTGACACAAACCGAGTACTTTGACCTAAGTCGAGAACAAAAAAATGGGTGCGAAAAATCCAGCTCTCACCAATTTTGCTCGATTTTCGTCGTCCAATATCTCCATGTCTGCGGCAATTGATCGGATGATTGTTGGAAGCTGAATGTGATATCTATTAAGACTACCTAATCATTCACAGTTTCATGAGTTACAAAGCGTGCATTGATGTTTCTATGATTTGGTATGACTTGGACGCAAGGCGCAATTGACGACCCAGCCCGTTCTTTCGTGACCAAGAAATAGGAGAGTTCCCCACCAAAACTGAAGTATTCCCGTGTCAGAAAAAGGGTCATGTTCAAGGCAAGTCGCACCCTCTAGATAGAGTGTGAGCCCTTTCTAAGTAATCTTAGTAGATACTTGATTCGGCCTTCAAAAAATATGTGATCAATTGTCGCAGACGTGGAGATATTGGACGACGAAAATCGACCAAAATTGGTGAGAGCCGGATTTTTCGCACCCATTTTTTTGTTCTCGACTTAGGTCAAAGTACTCGGTTTGTGTCACCCACTAGATATAGTGGGTGTCTTTTTTCAAA
>SRRH01000625.1:0-12776 GCA_018361025.1 Claviceps aff. purpurea
TTTCTACGAGTCACATGATTTGCAGTAGCCGGATCGGGGGATACTTAGTAAATTATTAGGGCGGTGGAATTAAAGCTACCCCTAAATTATCGGGGCGGTGGAATTATCCAAATGGGCCGTGGAATTAAAGCTACCCTTTTTTTAAAGTCGTCCCCGACTGAAATAAATGGGTTGAGTGATCTTTCTTCTTATGTCACAGCACACGAATTTGGGTAGGCCGAAACACTATCGATTCGAATGTATTAACAGAGAATAAGAAAGATAGAGAAGAGGGAAGAAAACTCCAACCCCAGCGCGATCTCCAGTCGCGCTTCTATCTCCTCCAGTGGGTTTTGTGGGCCCACAGGAGGGCAGCCTGTCCTGTCACGTGCAGCCCGTGACAATATTCCGCGATTTGGGACATGAGCTGCTTTCCTGCGGCGATGAAGATGACGACAACCGGGAATTACCTGGGCTGTGACGCTGTCTCAGCCTGTGATGTGACTGGTAGACATGTAGGTAGACTGTAGACAATACGTGGGAAAATAATGGCGCCGTTGCCTCCTTCAAATCGGGCTAGTCCGAACTCCACCAAAGGTCCAAAGCACGCGAGCTGGGAAAGCTGGACAACTGCATTCATCACTTGCCCCTCGGCACCAGCGTCACCGACGAATACTTGACAAGCCCCCTCTCGGGTGATAGATTACTTCAATGCGATAGAGTTTGTTCCCTCAACTATGGCGCTGAAAGACTCAACCGTCACTGTCTACACATCCGCGCGCTTCATGTCTCGATTCGCATCTTTATACCCATCTCCAACACACCTCGGCTTCGCCACCCGCAACAATCCATTACATAGGATTTCCTGCTGCTCTTCTCATCATCTAGCACGATACGGAAGGAGTAGTATGCGATGTTATGCTACGCAATCATCTACATCGAGTGACTCATCAGATGCCCTTCCGCCGTGGCCTCGGACAGCCCATCCGACTCCCTACGAAATACTAGGCATACAGCGCGGCGCACCGTATACGAAACGCCGATTCTACCAACTAGTCAAGCTGTACCATCCCGATACGCATGATGCATCGGGATCTGGCCAATCCACCACGACCCAGAAGCTGTCGAATGACAGTCGGCTTGAGCGATACCGCCTCATCGTTGCCGCCAACGATCTACTAAGCGATCCTGACAAGCGCCGTTTATATGACAGTCACGGTATCGGCTGGAACAATGACCGACGACCGCGTGATTACCACCAAGCCGATAGAGAATGGAAATCCAAGCCCGGAAATGCCTCTCGCAACGCCACTTGGGAAGACTGGGAGCGCTGGCGGAACGAGAGAGAGGGCAAGACCAGCAGCGAGTCGCCCATGAGCAACGGCACGTATGCGACACTCGTGGTCTGCATGTGCATGATTGGCGCGCTGGCACACATGTTCAGCAGCGAAGAAGCAGATATGATGGCTACTTACTCTAGGCACCGACAGGACGGGGCTTTGTGGGACAAGGTGCGTGCGAGCAGAGCAGCTGCATCGGAAATGTCCAGGAACGATAGAATTGATAACTTTTTACGTGAGAGGGAGAACTCGCGGTTTGAGTTTCGGGCGGGCAAGTTGGATGGGCCGTCTCCATCAGATCCGAACCGGTTCGAGTAGATGATGCTTTACGACTGCAAGCAGCACTGCAGCATTTGCAGTCAACATTATTCTTCTCCGCAGATGCATTTCATAGCGTCACTCATACACCAATGGACTGCTCACGAGCTCGCTTCCTCTCCGCATTTTTTTTTATCTCGCACGTGCTCTTTCATGAACTGTATACCGTTCCTCGAGTACTCTTTCCCGGAGACAGGCTAGAATGTATCCTGAACTGGCGCGCGAACAGGTGTTGCCTGGGAAAGCAACTGCACGGATAAGAGGCACCTGCGACTTCAAGTACCTACCCGGGTACCTTTGAGGGCGCCGAACCCACTTCTTGAGCCCACCTGCGAAATTTCGGTTCTGCGAGAATGCGAAAAGTGCTTGACGAGGCGAGGGTCCTCAGTAGAAGTCCGACGAACCGGCATACAGGTTCTTGGCGATCGTGCCGTGGTTCAGTAACTCAGTTATTCGAAAAGCGGATGCGGGCTGAAGCCCAGTCGCAGCCCCTTCACGCTTTGGGTGAGGACTGGCTCGATTGGGTCCGGGAAACCCGAGCAGGATTTTGTTCCGACTTACCTGACTAAATATTCTTTCACGCCGCATAAGGGAACCCCTTGATCGTTAGGCAATGGAAACGATGGACGCAATTCTCATGGCGATTGGAGAAGACGTGAGCCGCATGTGCGCCTGCCGGAGACCGGGGAAGATCTTCGTTTGCGAGAGTGCCTGTGGTATGTACATAGCTCTTCGCAAAGCTAAACAACCGACCCGCGGCACCTTTTAACGCTATGAAGACCATCTTTCCGACGGGGCAGCTGAAGCTTTATATGGCATACCGATCTTAACGTTTAGAATAAGATTGTTAAACGTTAGTAAGTGTGATGAGTTGGATCTTCGTCGGTGGAGAAACAGACGCTTTGACAAGGACAAGGCCATACCAGCAGGGTCATGGACCAACAGTGAGGTCATCAGGGTCATGGAACGATGGCAAGGCCATGTAGAGAATGATCTCTTAGGGATGCTATCATCATAGTTCATGTATAAGTAGGCACGAGGGAAGCAGAAAGTTCTCTTCTTTATTTCCTTCTCAGAACTTCAAAGACAGGTCTAGGGCTACTGCGTGTAACGGGCCCAGTCAATGTGCTATCCAACTGAGCTACACATGTCTTGGAATCGTACCCTTTTGTGGTATTGTGGTACACACCCTAAGGAGAGCGATGAGGGTGATCTTCTCACCTTGGTCACCGACGGCTGGACAAACACGCGTGGAGAGTCGATACCGAATTATATGCTTGTGACGCCAACAGGGCAGAGCATATTTCAAGGCTCAGATGCAAATGGAACAGAACGGCACACAGGCGAATACGTTGCAAAGCAAATCCTTGAAGTTATTAAAATGTCGGAGCGAACGCCATATTCACAAATGCGAGTCGCCCTTCCATCGTTACTTCTTCCCCTAGCGCTACCTTCCCCGGCCCCAGCGCTGCCTCCGTTCGCCCGGCCCCTACGACTATGGATAAATGGGTTGACTGCGTGACGAAGTCTGAACAGGAAGACCTTAACAAGGAAGTTGCCCAAATCCTCGAAGTTATTGAAGATGTCGGAGAGGGGAAGGTTAATGCGATTTGCACCGATACGGCGGCAAACATGAAGAAAGCCGTGAGGATTGTCTCGGGCGTGCATCCGCACATCCATACCATTGGGTGCAATTCGCACCAGCTATATCTACTACTGAAGGACGTGCTGACGCTTCCAGACTTGAACGGTGTTGTTGTGCAGGCCTTGAATGCACGATTGTTGAAGGAGACTACGAGGGAACAGCAGTGACCACTTTGAAACCTCCAAGGCCTGCACAACAACACCTTTCAAGTCTGGAAGCGTCAGCACGTCCTTGAGCAGTAAATTAAGCTGGTGCGAATTGCACCCAATAGTATGGATGTGTGGATGCACGCCCGAGACAATCCTCACGGCTTTCTTCATGTTTGCAACCGTATCGGTGCAAATCGCATTTATCTTCTTCGCTCCGACATTTTCAATAACTTCGAGGATTTGGGCAACTAATCCTTGTTAAGGTCTTCCTGTTCGGACTTCGTCACGCAGTCAACCCATTTATCCATAGTCGTAGGGGCGGGCGAACGGAGGGGGGCCGGGGAAGGTAGCGCTAGGGGAGGAAGTAACGATGGAAGGGCGACTCGCATTTGTGAACATGGCGGAGACTGCTGTCTTTTTCCGATAGCGTTGCTCGTAGACACTTAGTGCAGTTTCCTTGTCACCGGGTCGCGCCTTTGGGCACTTACAAAGGTGCCCCAAGATCCGCTCCGGATCGTTGGTCTTCAGCACGGAATCGCAGGATTTTGCACATCAGGCCACCTTGCACTTGGACGAACTTGAGGAATGACGGATGCTTGTGCCGTTTCTTCTGTGCTGTACCCGCGGTTTCAATATCTGTTGAAGAGGCCGTTACCGTAACGTAACCTGAGTCGGCGCCTTGCCCCAGTTCATCGTGTGGGAGTACGACATTGGGCCCTTCGGAGGCCGAGGCGTCGAATTGAAAACCATCATTCGAGGCTTCAGGTGGCGATGAGAAGTTGAACATGTCAGACATGTTAGGACTTAGGAGTCAGAACTCAGGAGTCGAAGGCGGGAGGTTTGGCTGATACACGAATAACTGCAAAATGTCTGACTCATTGAGGGCAGGCAAGGTGAAAGAATCCTTCATTGTTCACTGCCAAATTCCAATGCCTAAAAGGCCCTGCGGGGGGCCGCACGTTGTTCCGCTTTGGGTGGACCCCGTGTTCCGCGTCACGCCACTTAATAAACAAAAGCCCATCGACGCGCACGTCAACATCGACTTCTGTGTCTCATACAGATCGATCCAGTATCTTCACAAATATGTCTGCAAGGGCAATGATCGGACGACGATTGAGATGCAGGACCGGCGCGATGAGGTGAAGCAGTACATCAAGGCCCGGTATGTGAGCCCACCGGAAGCCGTCTGGCGTTTGAGTATGGGTCGTCGTCCGACGTGTATTTCGACATCACCATGTCGCGAGGGCCGCTCTTGAGACGGCTAAAGACGAAGGTCATGCGGGTGCCCTCGTCACGGAAAGTATACCGGTTGGTGTGGAGGTAGTCGATGATGACCACCATCCACCCCTCGAATTCGTCCTTTTTGCCCTCAAAGACTTCGGACAAGTGGCGCGTTTCGCGCGCCTTAGGATCGAAACCCGGGTTCTTGGCCTCCTGGCTGTCCCCGTACGGGCCCGTACGGGTCCAGCTTTTTGCTGGCGGCCAAGCCAGTTGATTTGGAACCAGTGCCGTTGGCGGCACTGGTTTCTCGGGTCCCACGTCCCTCGCTGCTTGAGGAGGTAGTACTGGTCGCTCGGGTTGAGCTGGCTCAAGCGCTGTTATCCTATCGAGGACAGGTTGAAACCACGAGGGCGCCTTTTCGTTCGCCAGAGAGGACTCGTCTATCGAGGAGTCGTCTGCGATTTCGGTGGACGGTTGAGCTACTACACGGTGCTCGTCGTTGGGGAAAGCGCCAGGGCAGAGGTCGTCTTCTTCTTTGACGGTGCGGGTGGTGGTAGCCTCTCTCTCGGGCTCTTGGCTCAGCTCTCTGCTGGCTAAGCGGGCGGATGATCTAGTTGAGGCTCCCCAGTCCTTCTTTGGCATTAGGGGCGGCAACTGGTCGTTCGATCGTTCTGCACCCTGATTTTGGGTCGTGTGCAGCCGACGGAGTGTTGCACGATCGGGATAGGATCGGGCAGAAGAGTGAGTGGTGCGTTTGTTGGACTCGTGCACCAGCGAGTGAGTTGAGAGTCTACTCTTGTGTCACGACTGATCACAGATCACAGCGGGCACAGGAGGCGGACGAGTGAAGCTCTATAAACGAAGAGAGTAGACTAGCTAGAGAGAGAAAAGGATAGAAGAGCAAAAGGGGTGCGGCAGGCGTTGAGCCCTAGCCGCAGGCTGCACCGAATCTGCAGCAGTCACGTGACGTGGCTGAGGGGCAGTCCTGACTCCTGAGTGCGTCGATGATGTTAGAACTTAGAACCCTGTCGTGGAAACTCCCGTCATTCCTGTGTCTTCTTCCACGTCTTTTCACGAAGGATGGGGTCTGCTTAAAATTAAGAAACCTCGGCAGGCCATGAACACAGACCTCGATACGTGGTGCCGCAGCTTCGGTGTATCCAAGGAGAAACTACGCGCTCAGCTCACAGTGCCATCCAAATGGATTTTACCCATATCGAAGGACGAGGCAGAAAAGACGTGGAAGGAGACACAAAAATTGACGGGAGTTTCCCACGATAGGGTTCACGCAGTAGCCGTGGGCCAGTCCTTTCACTATCACACGTACATGTCATTGTATCGCAATTTTGGGTGTACGCTGTAAAGTTCGTCCTTGTACCGATGTAAGCCGCCCCCGACGTCACCAGTGACCATCCTCCAAAGCCGCCCAATGCCGAACCAGCTACTCCCGTGCGTCCCATCACGAGCCCAGCTCTCTTGAACAACGCCCTTCAAGAACGATAACAACAACAACAAATCCCAGGCGGGAGATAAGTAAAGCGCACAGTGGAACAAAAAAGAAGCCGGCACGCTCGCACACAAGAACACATCAATGCCTCCTCGCCTCCATCTCTGCCCCCTGCGCCACCTCCAGCAGCTCCGTCACGCTCACGCTCACCACCGCCTCTGCCTCTCCTACTCAACCCAAACCGAAGAACCCCTCATCCGCGTGACCAACCTCCCCGCCCCATCGACCGGTCACATCCGCATCCTCGAACTCAACCGACCGAAAGCCCGCAACGCCCTCTCAAGGGCTCTCCTGGCGGCGCTGCGCACAGAGGTAGACCACGTGCAAAGGCAATATGGTCCCGACGGGCAGGAGACGGGCTTGCACCTAGAAGACCAGCGCGCGGACCTCGGTCCCACGCGGGCGTTGGTGTTGGCCAGTGCCGTGGATGCATGTTTCTGCGCGGGAGCAGATTTGAAGGAGCGGAGGGGTTTCACATCTAAAGAGTTCGTGTTATCCCCCTCCCCCTCCCCCACCGCCCCATGACGATTTGTCTTGATGTCTTGTGTGCCTTTCCACTGGGCAAAGAAATGATATGCTGCTAGAAAAGAAAAAGGACCCAGAATAAGCAAGCATCATGTTAGTTGTAGGTAGGTAGATGAAACAAATGGCTAACAAATACCCCCTCAGAACGACAGAGTTCCTAACCACCCTCCGCGCAACATTCACAGCCCTCTCAGAAGTCCAAATCCCAACCATATCGGCAATCTCGTCCGTCGCTCTCGGCGGGGGCCTTGAACTAGCCCTCTCTACGCACTTTCGCGTACTCTCCTCCAACGCGATCGTCGGTCTCCCCGAGACCCGTCTGGGTATTATTCCTGGCGCGGGCGGCACGGCGCGCTTGCCTGCCATTGTGGGCATCTCCCGCGCGCGGGACCTGATTCTTACAGGGCGGCGGGTCTCTGCCTCGGAGGCGTACTTTCTAGGCTTGGCGGATCGGTTGGTCGAGGTTGCTGCTGTTCCGGAGAAGCGGCAGGAGGAGGGGGGGCATAATTATCGTGATGAACGGCAAGAAGGCGCGCGTCTTGAGGGGGCGAGGAAGTTGGCATTAGCTGAGGCAGTTCGGCTGGCGCAGGAGATTTGCGAGGGTGGCCCGGTGGCGATTCGGGCGGGTTTGCAGGCTGTGGGGTGGGGGAGACTGGATAAGGAGGCTGAGATGTATGAGAGGGTGGTGGCTACTGAGGATCGGGATGAGGCTCTTAAGGCGTTTCGGGAGAAGAGGAAGCCGGTGTTCAAGGGAAGGTAAGAAAGAGTTGGGATCACTGTAGGTTGGCGTGTTGTAGGTTGGCGTGTAAACGAAACATGCATATCTAGGAGATATGCCAATGAGGACACGATACATTCACGACTGCATGGCAAAGATTTATGCTTCGCAGCTGTGCGCCGATGTCTCTGGAGAGTAGCATTTGTGGTGGGATAATATATATCCGGCCTTGCATTTGATCCCGAGCGCAACCAGCTGTCCCTCCTATGTTCTATCATGTACGAAAGCGCTGCAAAAACTTTGAATGGAAGATGTAGGCAAAGAAAAGAAAAAGAAAAAGAAAAAACATGAAACGACCCGGACCAGAGTCACAGAGTCTTGGAATGCCCCATTGCTGGAGTTGACTTGCCGCCGATGATTATTACCAGTCGCGAGGCGCTAAAAGAATTTCCTTGTCCTAACAAAGCAGAGTTTTAAAATATAAAGAACCATGACCGCTAGTCTCTCTGAACGAGAACTATAGGTGTCCGTTCATCCTTCCTTCATGTGTTGTCTCAGCGTCTGCTTCGGCAATCTCTGTCACAGTAGTGATGGCAGAAACATTGGTGGTAGCTGATGCTTTCGGGGTACTCGACGCTGTTCCATCATCGTCATCACCAGCAGAAGCAGCTCCCGGGAGCAGACTTTCTTCCAGAGCACCCGCGTGCGCTTCTCGATCAATCACCATTTCTGAAGACGGTGAGACATGTGTCGCTTGGGGAGGCGTAGGAGGTTGCCGCTTGGGAACATTGACAAACTCCATCTTGTCTTCGTCTCGGACGTAGCAGAGGAAGTAGGGTTCGCCACTACTGCTGAGCGTTTCCAAGACCTCTTTTGTATCCTTGTTTTCCTTCACGTCGTCATCGTTGTACCATCTCCAGACGTTGTCCTCAAAATCATGGATCCAGACCCAGTAATGGCCCGACATCAGTTGACCACGATGGCATATGACTGCATGTAGGCGATAAGCCATTCCCTTGAGACTGTCTTGCTGCTCCTTAAGCATTTGCTCCCTCTGCTGCAGCTCGCTTTCCATCATCTGGCGAAGAGCCGTATCAGTCGCTCGAATGCTCAGTGCTTTGGACTCCACATGGATTGACTGTTCTGAGTCGGACGCGGTGGTGACTGGATTAACCAAAAGGAAATCGTCGTCGACAGGCCCATCAAAGTCCCAATTCTCTTCCTGTGCAGACCGGGTCGTTTCTGTTGTCTCACCGCCGGCGGCAATTGTCGGATCGGTAGCGCCATGTTCAACAGAGGACTCGACGCTTTTCATGGCCTCTCTTGAACAGTCCTCCAGGTACGACAGGTAGTTTGGATGGTTGTCGATCTTGGCAATTTGCGCCTTGATATCATGTATACGATCCGAGAGAGCCCAAGCTGCCACCCGACGTCGGAATATAGGTGAGTCATGCGGAGCGTCCATGTATCTGTCCATATATAATGTCTCGGGAATGACCACTGCGTTGCCGTTTTTGCTGCCCATGGATTGGGACCGCTGGATGAGGATGTGCAAAACGGGCGGCAACGCCTTGATGGAAGTGTATCTCGACAATTTGCTCTCCTCCAGGATTTGCTGATCAAAGTTACGGCCAAGAGCGTCGTACAACGAGCACGCTCCGTCAGGAGCAGGAAAGGCTGTAATGGCGCGATCAAAGCTGATTTCGGACTGGTACTCTTTCTCATCAAACTTTTTCGTGTAGTTGATGGTTGTCACGAAGAATGTTTCCATGATCTTCTCGAGTTGAATACCAGTTTTTTCGTCAACGCAACTGGGTTGGATGGCAGCTTGAAGACGATTGATAATGCTACCCATGACTTCCTCGACGTCTTGTTGATCCGTGCCGGATGATCTCTTCTGATGCTCGAGAGCGTTAAGGACCTTCTGATCGACGCTTTCTGGTTCGGCGGCATCGGCATCAGTCATTTCTACGTCCTGCGTGAGGTGCTCGTGATCTTCAGCTGGCAAGCACTCTGCTACTTGCGTATCTTGTAACTGGCCAGCAATTCGTGGAGGGGCTTCAAGCTTCGTGGCATTGCCCAGTTCTTGAGCCTCCGCACCTCGGCCAGGATGCACAGTTGGCGGGACCTTGTCCATCCGCTCGTGTGAGAGATCTGAGTGTCCCTCTTCGCGATCAATTAGGGTCATTGAACTGGGATTGCTAGCTGTTTCCGCGGTCTCGGGTACGGAAGTCGCATTGAGGCCTGTCATTTCGACGTCTTCCATGGACTTCGAAAGGGGCGGTGTCGGGTAAGGACGCTCAGGCAGAGGAGGCGGGTCGGTTCCGTTGGACGGTTCTGCAGATGACTGAGAATTCCGCAGCAGGGTATGTGTCGACAACAGGACGGCGTTTGCTAAACGCTGCGAGGGCTTCGTTGCAGCATGTTTCGACGCCATGAGATTTTTGAAAAGCTCCGACAGTTCCTTGGCAACTGGAAGTTTAGTCAGCTCTCGAAAGCCTGAAATTCTGCGTTGTTTACCACTAAATTGCAAAGACTTACATGCCTGAGCAACAACTGCCTCTCCCCGATCCATCTGCATCTTGTTGCCCCCTAGCAATCGCGAGCTGATGCTTTCATCCGTCAATGCGAGCTTGACATTCTCGTAATTGAATACAATGTCCCTAACGGGCTTGACGGTGAAGAGGTACTGCAATAAACTATTCAGGTAGCATGTGTTTCCGATATTGTGTAGACCGACTGGAGTTGTGAAGTCGACAGGCTTGCTTTCGTCGACGGAACTGTTCTCTTTGAATCCCAGCATTCCATTCTCTTGTCGCATTTCCAAGGCAGCTTGCCTCAGAGCTGGCGAATAGGTATGATCCGCGATGGCCTCCACGGCATCGATATATACCTGACTCTCGTCCTTACTCTTGCTCGCCTCCAGCTGCGCTTATTGTGAGCCTCGAGGTTACACTGTGTGGAATGGTAGGAGGAAGGGACAAGATAGGGTTAATCCAACCTTTCTTTTGGCGGCATCAGATACTAATGACCACGGACCATCTGCATGCCTGACCCCTAGAACCGCCAGGCTCGTGTCCAACGACATCTTTGCATCGACCTCCATCAGCAGTTGCGCTTGGTACAAGTCGTTGTCTGAAGCTTGAGCAATTATGAGTAGCATGGACCTTGCCGTAGTCGCATCTGCAGGACTTTGCGCAAGTTTCCGTCTAAACGCCTCAATCACGGAATCTGCGCTGTAGGTATGGTGAGAGTATAGACCGAGGTAATTGAGAGCTTGCGGTACCAGGGAGCCATCGTCGTTCAATTCGGGTATGTGTGCTTGATTATCAAAGACTGAAGACTGTGTAATGGCATAATCAGAGAGTAATTCGTCGATTGTATCGCTTGCGATGCCCATGAGGCTCTCCACCAAATCCTTTCGGCGGCTCGGTAACAGTTCCCATTGACGTTTGTAAGCATTGACCACCGCTTCTCTGCCTTGATTCGGAAGCACACCGATAAGTTTGTACCTCGGCGCGTCAGCCATGGCAACGACGTTAGCGTTCGAAGAGAGACTGACAGCCTGCTCACACCCCAGGTCCGCGTGAAGTACCGGCGTGATTATGGTTGGCCTTTCGCCTACCTGACCCGCCTTGTGAATCAGGCACTGAACCTCAGACCTTATATCCTCTAGGTAAGATCTGAATGTGCCTATCTCGGTAGATCCAGAAGGTCCTCCCGGAGGTGGCGGAGGCGAAGGAGTGAAGGAGCCTTCATCAACTCCAGCTCTCGTCTCAATCTTTTCAGTGAAATGCAGCTCTCGAAACATGTCATAACATCGAGGCCCAAAAAGAACTTGGAAGCGCCTGTTCCTCTTCGATATAGTTCTAGTATCTTCCGGGGAACACTCCAAGAGGTTCTTGAGATACGTGTTAAGGTTCAATGGTGCCTGATCAGCCCAATCGCCCGTAACAACGCCCTCATAACGCTCAGGCTCTTGTTCTCTCGCAACCCTCAGCTGTTGAACAATAGTTTCGCGATCCAGCAACAGTTCGATCCACGATTGATGCATCCGAGGTTCAGACACTTCAAGTGTGAGCTGAAAGGTACACGGTGGCGCTGAGCAAACAAAATTCTCTCTTGCTAGAAGGGGGTGGTATTTAGTGCTGTCCTTTCCAATGTCAGGATCCGATCCTGAACCGACCCAAACCAGATGATGCCATGGGAACTGATGGTCTTGTAGCGGCCACGATGCTTGTGATGGGTGGCACAGTGAATCGCCGTGGGCTGAATCCCATCCCATCTTGAAGACAAAGTGAAAATGACAGTCCAAACAGATTGTGGATAATACTCGTGAGCAATCTGTGGAGAAGCTTTGGTTTCCATTCATTACCAGATTGTGTGGATGATCCCATGTATACGTGCTCTGAAGCTGTGCATGTCGAGCTCGTTCGAACAAGTTGCAAATCGTGAACTTGTTGTTCAGCAGCTCGTATACCCACCGGGTAGGGCTACATCCTAAATCAAATCTGAATTAGAGTTCTATCGATCTAATTGGAGTATAGCATAAAGTCCTACCAGCAACCTCTCTGCCCGGTGCCAAATTTGACTTCATAGCTGTCATGTGGTGCGGAACGAAGCCTGTTTGTGAAGTTCCTGGAAGAGTCGCATACGGACTCTCAGCGTGGTCCTGAGACCTCTGGTTGTAATAGTCCATCGTTCTAGACTGTATGAATGATGGAATTGCGCTGGTTGGTTGCTCCGACTGACTGTTTACTTGTAACGCTGGAGTCGAAGCGATGATGGTCGCGGTGGCTTCGACAGGGCGTTATGCTTCTGCAACTTGAAAGGATCGTGGCGCGGACCGGAAGAAATGGCTCGGATTAATGACAGGCGTTGGAGCCGTTGGATGGCAGACGGCGGCAGATGAAGAGAGACGTATGGGGGCGGAGCCGGCGTTGAGTACTCAAGACGTGAGTAAGCTGCTGGGCATGGTGATTGGTGGTTATTCTGGCATACCGGCGATGAGGGCAAATTACGAGCGAACAGAGAGTCGTGGTTCCGCGCGTCGTTGTATGCTTGTGGTCATTACATGTCTTGCTCGTGGACGTGACGATGCGACGATGCAGCGACGGAGACCTGGGTGACGCAGCAAGCTGAATTGAGTTGGAACTTGGATGACGCCTGACCCGTTCCGAAACAAGTGCGTTGTGGCCCCACTGCTCCACGAGCTCAGAGCACACGGGGTCAGCAACGATTACATAAGCCCCCGCGATAGCTTGGTCTATATCAGGAGGTACCTACCTTCGCGCGTGACCCCCTTTCTGTACAAGGGGTTGCACAAGCTTATGCGCGGCCCATAAGCTTGTAGGCGGCCTTAAGGCCAGGCTCC
>SRRH01000626.1:0-12773 GCA_018361025.1 Claviceps aff. purpurea
ACTTTATAGTGAGAGTCCCCCGGGACCTGAAGCGGGACGTCCCACGACTTCTCCGGGACGTCCCGGGACCGTCCCATTGGGAACACTGCTTGTTGCTGCTCTATGTATTCCTTGGGGGCGATTGAGAGAGGGGATCGACGGAGGCTGCGAGTTCCGAAAAACTTGGCAACGTCACAGGACCTCTGGGCTCTTGCTCGTTCGCCGCGAGCACCGATCCAGCTTGGGACAGAGGGTCGGTGGTATGACGGGGTGGTTGCTGTATCTGGTCACGTCCTTGATGCCGATTCTGCTGTACTTCAGCATCGGAGATTCCGGATGGCGCGAATTTTCGGAGGTCAATATAATAATGACCCATGCAACCCAATTCAGTCCTCCCAGGGAAATAACATAGAATATCCCGCCACGTACTACCGGCCTCAATGAGTAAAGTAAGGAGTCTATCATCTTCTGCCCTCCAAGTCATTTCCTTCTCCATCTGTTGACGGTCGTGAAACGTTTTAAAGGCGCCAAGGCATTTTGTGTGATGACTCACGCAAGCGCGGACAGTCCTCTCTAGACTATCCGAAATCTCCTGCCACGTCTTATCTGCCTTTTTTAGTTCAAGCAACAGAGTTTCATTCTTTACGGTCCAATACTTTCTCGGATTGGCCGGTAGACTCTCGCTTATTTCTTCAGGCCCAAATAATTTTCGAAGGTCGATATAATAATGACTCATGCACCCCGATTCAGTCCTCCCCGGGAAAGAACATAGAACATCCCGCCACGTCCCACCAGCCTCGCCCTCAACGAGTGAAATAAGGAGTCTATCATCTTCTGCTTTCCAACTCATTTCCTTCTCGGGCTGTTCACTGTTTTGGAACGTTTTGAGGGCGCCAAGGCACATTGCGTGATGATGACTGCAAGCGCTGCTAGTCCTCCCTAGGGTTTCCGAAATATCCGGCCACGTCTTATCTGTCTTTCTTAGTTCCAGCAAGAGAGCTTGTTCCTGTATGCTCCAATAATATTCCCGCTGAACGGGTAGACTGTTGCTTCTTTTTTCGGACCCCATGACGACTCACGAGTCCGATGAGTCCATCACGAATCGTCGCCGGTCGGATATTCGTGCACCGTGATGGTCAATCGAAATTCTGAAAGACCAAAGAGTGAATGAAATGAATTGCTTGAGCAGGACGAAGGATTTAAAGCTGTAGAGCTTGTTCGTAGCATGGAAGGAAAGGTATGATGATTATTAATGACAACTTGAAAGTTGACAAGAGACGGCAGAAAGAAGACTCGCCTAGACTATATAGGTAGTTTCGCAGGCTGAGCCGCTGGCTGACCGGAGATGCTCGAGTATGCATACGTACTATGCGGCCGACTCCACTAGTGACTAAAAGCCTGGCCGCCTTCGAAGAGTGCCATTCATGGTCTTTATATGGCACTCAGGCACTGTTGACTGTTCAGACAATCACCAATCGGAGGAGGCTGAAATTCGCAGGTAGACCGTAGACATCGGACGAGGAAATCCGTTGACACTTGTGCCATTGCGATCAACTGGGAAACCCGGAAACATACGCAGCACTTTGATGTGCTGCATCATCATCATGCATGCATGCAAGCGGCAAGCCCTGACGGAGAGGAGAGCAGCGTCCGCCGTCAAGTAACCGAGCCACGGCCATACAAGGCATGATGAATCGAACATGACGGGGGCCGTTTATTTATTATTATTAGGGAAGATCCGGGTCTGGTGCCGGGACCGCTGTTGTTTTCTTGTACAACTTGGCAAAAATGATATTCACATTCACGCGCCAAAAACGGTTGAGGGTGTGATTGTGAGCTTCTTTACGACCCCACTGTACGTGTGTGCGCGATGCAATAAACGCCAATGAAATGGAGAAGTGTTCCCCAACGGGATAAACGAGCCCAACCGAATGATCGAATCTGCCCCTTACTAATTAGGAGGGATAAGCCTATTAGGGATCGCCGGCGGCTGCGCTGTTGCCGTTTGAACTTTGAGCTACTGCTGCTGCACGCTGCCAGCCTGCACTGTGCAGTATGCACAATGAGAAGAAACGCCGCGTCCGTGGCCACTTCATCTGGATAGTCAGAAGCAAACACACACAGCAGCAGTAACAGCAGCAGAAATCCAAACAGCAAAAAGAGGAACCAGCAAAGCTGCAGCCTGTGTCTCCATCGTTCTTGCATTCACCACCGGGCGGCGGGCACCTCATGCGATGCAGCGATTGCGAAATCACGAATGACGTCCGGCTCAAATTAATCGGTTTCTGTTCGATCCCGCGGACTGAACCTGGTCTGGTGGCCACTGGCCTGCGCCGCTGCGGTCTGGAGATGCGTCGGATTATCATATTATGAGACCAGAACGGTTGACCGTCGCACGTGACACGTCAGGACTCGCCGTGGCGTCGAACAGGCTACAGCTCGCGATTCCATGGCAATCAGCCGAGGCAATGCACTGGATAGTTGAATTGGATGGTATCAGGGAAAGAGCCGACTTCCCACAGACTGCGAACCATTCGACAACTGTTGGGCAAGCCGCAACATTGAGACTTTGACGCTCTTTCTCTACGCCTGATCCGATTCCCATAGTACCAGTTCTTGACGGCGATCTCACTCCCGCCTTGCAGGTGACGGGCAATCTCAGCCCATTACAGACCCTTTCGGGCGACCCAGTCAACTTTCAAGAATGCAGTCACCTTCCTGCCTGTTGATTGGCGCGTGGTTGAGATGAGGATCGAGGATCTGGACCACCGACCAGCATGAGTATTTAACAAAAAGAATCGTTGACAGTTGTTGAGTGTTCGCACGTGCCAGTTGTTCAAATTCGAACAGGACTTCAAGCCCGAGCCACTTGCCACTGACAGATTCTAGAGAAGGGATAGCAGATTCTTCTTTCTGTCACTGACCGATAGAGCCGGTGAAAAATATGTATAGTCAAGGCTGGCCGCTGAAGGCCCAAGGGTCAGACACAATGGTTTATGCTTGCAGCTTGTGAGTGACGTTCTTAAGTCTACAGTCTCGAGAGTCGACCTCGGGCCTGTTACCTGTATCTGCACGACATGATGACATCGGACATGCTGCCCCCATGAATTATGAAAGTTTCTCCCGGAACTCGTACAAACTCCAATCCCGTCTGGATCATGGATGTTTACACGGCCAAAATCCGTGGGTCCTCGACTCATCGTGACTGTCCCGGCCGCCGGCGTACCGCGTACGCTCGTCGCTGCGAAGGACATTTCCGTGCCTCGTAGGCTCGTACAAGAGTTTACCTCTTTCCCGCGGGTCGTCGACGCGACCTAATCAACTCCGTGTTGTGCACGTCAGTATTCTCAAAAGTTAAGGACTCAGAAGTGGAATCGGAAAGATGGGAATTTTCTAGGGGAGCCTTGGCATCCATCTTCGCCGCCCGGCGCAGGTCGCAGGATGCCAGAGCCTAGAGAGAGGCGTCAACGTGTGTTGATTGTTTGAACAGTCAGTCGAGTTTTGTTTCTCTTGTCCAGTCCTGAGTCAGGTAATACATTATCCTACAGATCTATAGTAGATGGCATACTTCAACATTCATTTTCCCATTTTCCCATTTTCCTATCTTTCTGTTTTCTTTTTTTACTCCCGAGTCCCCACGCAGTCCAGTCTTTACCTTCCACCCCCAAATCTGACTTCTCCTACGCCCCGCCGCTATGGTATCGTGGCGTCTGTGCACCTGTTCATTAGACATTTCCCCCCCTTATGCCACACACACGGTCCCCGAGGAGGAGGCTCTGGAAAGTAACGAATGATGCCCGGGGAGCGTGGCCGCTGAGCGGCGAGGGACGTTGTGTAGTTCACATTTGAATGGTACTCGCCGTTGTCAGACGCGCACGGCGACAAGAGACGCGACGAGGGACAATCCGTTTGGAAATAAGCGTGGCCGGAGCGGCGCGGAAGGGAAGGAAATCCAGCTGAAGGCAAGGGGAGTACAAAATTCGTCACTGGCGATGAAACCTGATGGGCATCTTCTTGCTGCAAGTCGAGCGGCTGCGCATTTTCTTCACGCATGATTCGATTCTGTTGGCCATAGTACCAGTTTTTCACCGTGTTATCACTACGGTTTTTCAGGAGGCGGGCCATCTCAGCCCATCGATGGCCCTTCTGGTCGACCCAGCAGAGAATCTGTTCACCTTCCTCCCTGGTGATTGGGTCATGGTTTAGACCAGAAGCGAGGTTCTGATGCCAGCGCTCACGACACTGTTTTGCTGATCGAGAGCCAACGACTGCGGCTATTTTTGCCCACCCGCGAGCGCCTTCGCCTTTGACCATGCACATAAGTAAATAGTCCTCGTGGGGTAACCAAGGGTGGCTTTTGCGCTCTTCGGATTGATTCTTGTTCTAAAGTTAGAGTGATTCATTGATATGCCAAGGGGTGACTAGGATGTCACGACTCACACCTGTGGCTGCGGGGAGGAAGTTGGAACTTACCGTTTGCCGTTCGGGAGAAAGAACAGAAGGGATGGAAACGATACCAGCACGAGAAGTCATTGTGTACCGTTGAAGAAAAAAAGCGAGACAACGAGACAAGCAAGGTAATTAGAGTATGTACGGCGAGCAAGCACGGGAATCAAGTACGGGAAGCAATGATGAGCAGAGAAGAAAGAAAGGGTGTAAAATGAGTTAAATAGATTTCCTATAGAGACCACATCATACATGATGAACCTTCAACCGGCCGATGAGGCTCAAAGTTTACCTGACGACGTATGGGTATACCGTATAACAGGTGTTGGGAGAAGACACTAGACGCGTTTGGGAAAGATGTAGATGCAGTCTAGAAGGTGTGCGCTGAAATAGGGATACTTTGTTAGCGCTACTTAAGGTTTAGCATCGTGCACGTCGTCAACTGGTTCAAAGAACGGAGGACACGCCGCCAACTGTCTGGACTCTGGAGTACGAAGCACACGCTGGCACGCTGCAGGCATGTATCCCTAACCGGGTTGCGCCGAGGCCCGACACTGGAGGTGATGTCCCATGTAGCAGCCATGGCCCATGGACCTTGACTAGGGACCTAGGAATCAGGATCTAGGTACCTGTGTACGTACAACAACGCTACCTTTAGGCTTTAGGTACATATTGTCTAGGAGCCACTACATGGCAAGCAGCAAGAGGTTCTACCCAGTGCCGAACTTCAGTCTTCCTTGCCCTGAGCTCCCCCACGCCTTACAAGTTACATATTCTTACACGCAGTCATCCTCTTATAGATCCCAATGCATCCAAGTTTTCGCTGCCAATTTTCCCTCTAGAACGTGAAAGCAATCAGTGAGAGCTACAGAAAACTACTCCATAGACCAGTGGAGGGCCATTGGTACACAAACACATGCCACGCGTACCCGTAGTTTCTAGAAGTAGTGGTACAGTACGTACTAGTAACTACTGTAGTCTATACACAGTACATGTATCTATTCACGCGGCGCCAGCACTAACACCGTAAGCCTTTTCCCGTCCTGAAGATAAGTCAAGTTTCTATAGAAGCATCCGGGACATGGTTACCTGGGTGCACCGTGCCCACCGCCTGGGCGCCTGTCAAACTTTTGTAGGTACATAGACCTGAATGAAGCCCCGGGCTGCGGGCCTGCGGCACAGTGCACTGGGCAACCTACTGTGTCTTAAGCTGGCCTATGCTCGTCGTCTTCATAATTTGACACGCTGAAGACGCTGGTTGGTTCGCGGTATGGACTTGATTGGAGTGAACCCTTCGTAGTCAAACTCTCACGATCCTTCACCCGTGACCCAAGCCTCAAGGTGAGCAGCCAATTTATCAGTCGTCCGTATGTTCTAACTCGTGTACTGACTGCCTGCTTCGGCTGCTTTGCAGAGAAAGTTTTCCGTGTTTTAAGTTCAGCCACTTTCGTAGAGATCAAGATTCAAGACTCACGCCTTTGCATGCTGATTTTTTTCATTGTCCATGCCGAACAGTAAGAAATCGAGGCACCAATTACAGTTGATAAGTTGACGTGGGAATCCACAAGTTTTACGGGCCTTACCTTTTACCCCAAACCCTACTCGGACAAGTACACACAGATTCTCTTGTGCGAAATAATAGGCCATGCAAGTCCCGAGACCCCCTTCGTACCCCACGCGAACAGGCACGAGATGATGGGACCAGTCTAGATATCAGAGCATCAGATAAGTTCAGCGCACATTTTGGACTTCAGTCCACCCTCCACGCCGCCTCGGATGAAGCTCCGGGCCCGGCTTGAATACACAACGCATTCTGGCGATTCGATGCTTGCGTACATGAGCGGCTGGGCGAGTATTGACCTACCTGTCGTATAATGTTGCGAACTTATTCCTGATCCTTTGGTCGACCGTCGCGGAGGAAATTATAACAACAGCACTGGCAAGCATCGCTCGTCCGCCCCGGTGACTCAGCCGCGATTTCACTCCACGACTTCATGCGCCCTTTCAGTTCCAATAAAGTGTTGTTCTCTTGAATCTTCCGGTTTCCACTTTTCGCCAGCCTCAGCCAGGAATAACTATGGTGTTCCGATTGGACCCGAGGACTCGAGGAGTGTCCACTGTCTTTGCCCTTTGTAGACTCATTTTCTTTTGTTTCCCTCAAGTCACGACGCAGTCCAGTCTTCGTCAGTGCTTCTGATTCTCGAGTTAAGGCCATTTTCAATGAAATTTGTGATGGAACCTGCAGGCTGCACCGGAAATAGTTTTCATCTACGAACCACACCCCGGTTCCGAACTTCCGAATGCGGGAGACGCGAGAGAAGCGATGAAAGCAAGACGATGAAGGGAACTCATTTTGTCCGTTGATAACAGAAGCGAGACAACGAGTCAAGCGATGCAGGTAAAACAAGTAGGGGAAGCAGTAGGGGTAGCGAGTACGGTAAGTAAGTACGGGAACAAGTACTGGAAGCAATGTTGAATGATGAGCGGAGAAAAAAGATCGGGTGTAAAATGAGTTGAATGGATTTCCTATAGAGACCCATGATGAACCGGTCGATGAGGTTCGAAGTATACCCAACGACGTATGGGTATACCGTATGAAAGATGTTGGTAGAAGACACTAGAAGCGTTTGGGAACGATGTCGAAGTGGAAGGCGTGCGCTGAGATTGGGATACTTGTTATCGCTACAGCCTACTGGGGCTTTAGCACGTCGTCAACTGGTCTTTATACAACGGTCGGGCTTCTTGCTCATGTCGGCCTTCTCTGGGACAAAGCTGTCACATTCAAACTCTTGGGGTCATCCACGCAATAGTGACCCATCTGCATGATCATCATTCGTTTTTCGATCAATATGCCGCTGTGACTTGTAGCCAAAGACGAGGTGGACCTCAGGTGGTATTGCATGGGATCCTTGATCCGTTTCCCTTGGGAGTACATTGTATTGTGAAATCGTGGATTCTACTCCTATTGTCAGATTATGTGTTAGTCGTTGTTCAACAAGCTTAGCGGTACCATACTCCTTTGTTACGATAGTATACCGGACAAATATTGCCTCCGGTTCTTACTTAGCTTCATCTTTTGACCGCTGTGGTATGTGCTAACCCGATCAGCTCTATGGGGCTTTCAGGTCCTATCTTGTCCGTTAAGGAAAATGGAATGACTCAGTAGTCTCCTCCAGGAAATCGGCCTGGGGGAAGGAATACTGAGGATGACTGGCTGCTGTTGGCCTGGTACTGGACAGTGGATTGTAAAGAAGCTGGGGGATGGCTGGTACTAGAGTCTAGAGATGGTGCATTGCGAAAAAGCTAGAAAACTAAGGACTCGACTGCCACTCTTTATCATATACTCCAGCATGAAAATTTGCCAATATAAATCGCTTACAGTCGTGCGCACTTGCCACTTCTTAAGTCTTCAAGTGCGCACAGGTGTCTATCACTTCGTGCCCGTGGCACTTCAAACTTGCCACTGACAGATTCAAGAGAGGGGAAGCGCGTGTGCCGGTTTTCTGATTCATTGTCTGAGGTGGCCGTGTTTTGGTAGATGCATCCTTCTGGGACAATAGTAGGCGCCCATTAGCGATGATCGTCAAATTGTCGATCAGTCTTTCGTCACTACTGTGACTTGCGACAATGCGTTCCAGCGAACGCCGAGTGGAACCGGTCGCTTGTTCTTGATTATGATCTATGAGTTCAGCCGTCTAACGCCCCTGTTCGCATCTTTCCGTTAGCTTTGCAGGTGCCTCGAGAAGTCAACACTGGGTGAATTGGCTGGAGAACCAACATTAGCTCGCAGCTTCGCCCAGCCCAAGTTAGCTACAATCAATTGCATGAACATTGAACATCACTCCTATCATACTAATAATGGTGTAAACAGATTGAACGTTCTTCCGGTATACAAACATTCAAGATCCTGCTCTCTGACCGATGGAGCTGAGAGAAAATATATATAGTCAAGGCTGAATCCTGATGGGTCACAGACAATGGTTTATCATATGCTCGTAAGTGACGTTTTTATGAACTTATGTCTCGACCTGTATCTGGACGAGATGCTGCCCCCATCAATTATGAAAGTGTCTCTCGGAACTAGGACGAACTCCAGTCCCGTCTCGATATCAGTACGGCCAAAATCCGATGGTCCGACGACCCTCGGACAAGCACCTCAATTTTTCGTAACTGTCCCGGCGTAGTACGTACACTCGTCGCTGCGAAGGAAATTTCCGTGCCTCGTACAAGAGTTGCTGTTGACCTCTTTCCGGCGGGTCATCGACGCGACCTAATCAATTCCATATTGTGCACGTCAATCTTCTTCGAAGTTAAGGGCTCAGAAATAGAACGGGAAACATCGGAATTCAGAATTCTCTCCGGGGAGATCCATTTTCACCGCACGGCGCAGCATTCAAGAGGCATCAACGGCGTTGATTCAGATTGTCTGAACAGTCAGTCGAGTTATGTTTCTTGTGCAGTCCTAAGTCGGGTAATAGTATACATTGTCCTACAAATTCATTGGAGATGATCTACTTCAATGTTTATTATTCATTTTTCCATCTTTCGGTTTTCAGATTTCTTCCGTTCTCTCGAGTCCCTACGCAGTTCAGTTCAACTTCAGTCATCATCAGTCCATCTCTTTCTCAATGTCACGAAAAGGCTATGAACGGGGGTTCAAACAGGCGCTGTGACTCATTGCTCAATATTGTCTATGTTGGTCGATCTATGTCTATGAGGAGAAGAAGAATTCAAGGAAGAGAGAGCGTTTGCGGCAGGAGGCCGATCTATATGTACACTAACACCCTCGTGACTAAAATTCTCAATCGGAGTTGAGGATATCGCTAATTCGATTATGGAATCGACCAACGTCGCAGAACGAGTCGATTCCCGGGAGCCGTTGAATCTGCCTCTCTTCTTGGCCTTCATTCGGGAGACTTGTAAAATTCTGAGACTCTCGAGTACGGCATGGCCGCTGAGCGGCGAGGGACGTTGCCGCTTTTTCTCTACGCTCCATCTTCTTCTGAATGCCGTTGTACCAATTCTTCACGCCGTTGTCGCTCCGGCCTTTCAGTTGGCGGGCTATCTCAGCCCATTGTTGACCTTTCCGGGCGACCCAGTTGAAAATGAAATCACCTTCCTCCCTGGTGATTGGGTCGCGGATAAGCCGAGGATCAAGGACCTGGTGCCAGCGCTCACGACACTGTTTTGCGGACCGAGAGCCAACGAAACTGGATACTTCAACCCAGTCGCGAGCGCCTCCATCCAGAATCCTGATCTTAAGCAGGCCATCCTCGCTGGGTGACCAAGCGCCTTTTCTGCGCGTAACTACCGCGCCGGGTTGAGCCTTGTGGTAAAGTTAGAGTGGCTCAGTGATTTGTCAACGGGCGGCTAGAGTGTCATACCTGTGGCTGCGGGGAAGGGCCCATTGTTTGGCGTTGAGGAGAAGTACGAGCAGCGAGAGCAGCGAGAGAAGCCGGAGGGGCGGGAGAAGCGGGAGTGGCGGGAGACGCGAGAGGGGCGGAAGACGCGAGAGGGGCGGAAGACACGAGAGAAGCGACGAAAGCGAGACGTTCAAGGGAGTTCATTTTGTACTGTTGCTAAGGGAAGCGAGACAACGAGACAAGCGAGGCAGGCAAAGCAAGTAGGTAAAGCAGTAGAAGTAGCGAGTTCGGGAAGTAAGTACGAGAACAAGTACTGGAAGCAATGATGAGCAGAGAAAAAAGAACGGGTGTAGAAGGAGTTAAATAGATTTCCTATAGAGACCACATGATGAACCGGCCGATGAGGCTCGTAGTATACCTAACGACGTATGGGTATACCGTATAACAGATGTTCGTAGAAGATACTAGACGCGTTTGGGAAAGATGTCGATGTAGAAGGTGTGTGCTGAGATAGGGATAATTTGTTAGCGCTACTTAAGCTTTAGCACGTTGTCAACTGCTTGAAGAACGAAGGACACGTCGTCAACTCAGAACTGTTCTGGAGTACTAATTACACGCCGTCAACTGTCTGGAGTACGAATTACACGCCGTCAACTGTCTGGAGTACGAAGTACACGCTGCACACATGTATTAGAGATACTTTGTTAGCGCTACTTAAGCTTTAGCAGGTCGTCAACTGGTTCAAAGAACGGAGGACACGTTGTCAACTGTTCTGGAGTACGAAGTACACGCCGTCAACTGTCTGGAGTACGAAGTACACGCTGCACACATGTATTAGGGATACTTGTAACTTTGTTCGCGCTACTGGGGATTTAGCACGTCGTCAAGACTCAACTAGTTTAGACTCTAGAGAACGAAGTACACGTTGTCAACTGCCTGGAGTACGAAGTACACGCTGCAGCCTGCAGACATGTATTCCTAACCGGGTTGGGCCGACACTGGAGTCTGGAGGTGATCTCCAGACTCCCGTGTAGCAGCCATGGCCCATGGTCCATGCACCTTGACTAGATACCTACTACCTAGGACCTAGGTACCTTCGTTACGTGTACGAATGACAACGGTGCGTTTAGGTGGATATTGTCAAGGACCCACGACATGGCAAGAGGTTCTGCGGAACTCCAGTATTCCTTGCCCTGAGCTCTGTCACGGCTTACACATTCTTTTACGCAGTCATCTGATTGTAGATCCCATCGGATTGTCACTTCCAGTTTCCCCTCTGGAGCGAGGACACAATCAGCCAGAGGTACAGACACCTACTCCGTAGACCAGTGGAGGGCCATTGGTACAAGGGCACATGCCATAGGCAGCATGCGTACCCGTAAAAGTGGTGGTACTAGTAACTACTGTAGTATGTATATGAACCTATTTTTCAAATTTTCACGGCGCCAGCACTAATACCGTAAGTCCTTTCCTGCCCTCAAGATAAATAAAGTTTCTACATAACCATGTGTGATCCGGTTACCTGGCTGCCTACAACCTGGGCACCTGTCAAACTTTCGCCTACGTAGATCTGATTCATCTGAATGAAGCCCCGGGGCCCGAGCTGCGTCACCAGGCAACTTCCGGTGGCTTGAACTGGCCTCGCTCGCCATCTTGATCATTTGACACGCTGAAGACACTGGTTGGTCCGCGGTACGGACTTCATTGGAGTGAATCCATCGTAGTTGAACTCTCACGATCCTCCACCCAAGCCTCAAAGTGATCAATCAGCTTAAAGCTGTGCATATGTTCTTGGTCGTGTCCTGTAGGCTGTCTGCCTACTTTGGTCCTGGTTGGATGCTTGGCAGGGAAAATTTTTGATTGTTCACGGTCAGAAACCGAGATACCATTGACCAATTGCAGTTGATCAGTTGATGTCGGAGTCTACGGAGTAAATGTTTGACCTTTTACCCCAAACCCTACTTGGACAAGTTAACACAAATTCCCTTGTGCGAAACAATAGACCCCACAATTCCCGAGACTCCTTCATTCGGAATCGTACCCCACGGCCCCCACCAAACAGGACGGGATGATGGATCAGTCTATCAGATCATCAGATAAGTCGTTCTTGGTGTCTGGCGTCTGCCCAGCCCACATTTTGGACCTCAGTCCACGCCACCAGCAGTGGCACCAGGCACCTCGGACCTAGCTTCGGCTTTAAGCATCCACAACGCATTCTAGCGATTTGATCATTTGCATACATGTTTTTTTGCCCGCCGACGGCCGATAACCCGGGCAGCTAGTCATTCAATCGGTAGCTGGAAACTGCCTGGAATGTCAATCTCAGCTTTCTCGGCCTCCTCCAAGCTACCTGCCAAGGCTTGTAGGGTCACATTGATGATTGCACAACGGACTCCGGAGTGAAGACTGAAGACAACATGTCACATGTCAAAGGTGGATGTCGATTTAGTGTTTTTATTGGAATCGCTGTTTTCAACGAGACATGCGGACGTGGCCACAATTAGCGCGGTCAACGATTTGGCTTCACACCTCGTGTGTGCTTTTGAGTACCATTATACCATCAATGAGCATGGAGTGCAAACGCCGCGGTTGAAATTTAAGTGCCAGTTGGAATTCTTTTGGTTATGAATCATGATGGTCAGATGGTGATATATGAGTCTTATGAGATGGACTTGGTTCAAGCTTACTGTTACCTTGCAACTACATGTATTCAGGACTGAGGAAACTGCCTATCTGTCCACGCGGCACCGTTGGCCCAATCTAACTTCCGCTTTCCCAAGAATCCAAAATCACGAGCTTCACCCCCCCCCTTTCTCTTTGTCTTAGTCGATAGAGGTATAGTCAAGTCACTGACAACTGTCACGACTTACAAGGGCGGCGGCCAACCAATATTTGCAGTGTTCCCAGCCGGGACGGGACCAAGGGACTGGGACGGGTTTGGGACGTCCCGGGTAACTCGCGGGACTTTGGGACTTGACCCCGATT
>SRRH01000627.1:0-12695 GCA_018361025.1 Claviceps aff. purpurea
TACAAAGTTGTTCTTTCAGTTTTACACGGAAATTTCGGAACCGGCGAGAGTCGCCATCGTATACGTCCAGTTTATCCCGGTGGGATCGATCATTTGTTGTCATGTCCTTGTTCCCTCTGTTTATCTCAGCCAATTCTACATCTTCGAAGTTCGAAGGCTCTCAAATCTCTGCGGGGCAGTCTGAAAAGCTTGGCGAAATGATTGGCTTTCGTGTGCTCTCGTGAACCTTCGTCGTGAACCTGCATAAGGTCGACTGTTGATTGGCTAGCTTTGCCCCCTTCGCCCACGGCGTCACCAATGACCATACCTCAATGACTCTCCCCGAAGAAAAGGAGCAGCACAAGATCAGTGATCACAGAAATCAACACAGGAACACTCATAACCAAGATTACTTCAAATCTGACACATGCCCACTCAGAGGAGACATTGACGTTTGACGAACAAGATGCGACTCGACTGCCTACTACCAATCCATCACATGCGACATCACTCTCTAGCAGCGAAGGGCGACACGTCACGCCGGAACGCCCTCTGAACTTTGAGGGTTCTGGAAAAGCATACGACGTCTCGAATGAGGAATCACCTCTGGTCACTCTTTTTTGCAGGCAACAGAGATGCGCATCTCATGTTTCTACGGGCATGATTAGGAGGCATCATGAAAGAAAGGTATTGAAGAGCAAATAGGAGGATTTTCTTTTGGGCGTGGTATCGGTACGCATTCACTATGCAATTGCAAACCAAGCGTGATAACAGACACGGCACGACTCAACGTTCTACAACTTTGAACTGGCCACTTGGCCATCCACTGCAACCAGTATTACAAAATGTCTGTCGGGTGTCCGTCCGGCGTCCATAAATGCGCGACGAAGCTCGAAGTCATGCCCTTCGGGTTGTGCCTTCATCCATGAAGTCTCGGCGCTGGCCACAAATATCTAGCTGTTTACAAAGGCCTCGCCCGCAGACTTTTTCGCGATGGGCTACATTGATGATACAAGACGCGTTTCTTTACATAATACAGGTTTGCAATTGCCAAGCGCTTAGCCGAATGAATTTAGTATATGCCAAGTTGCTCTTTCCCATTCACTGTTTGTTTCAACAGTGGCGCCGACTGCCCAGTGCCAGCTGTCTTCACCGAAGACGGCCGCCTGGCACCTGCCGCAAGGAACGGAACATGAAAGATCCAAATTCACTTTAAAAAGGGGGGATGGCCCGGATGTTTTCTATCCTACACATTTTCTTCATTGACACAATTAAAGTCTAGTACTCGCCCAAGCATCTCAGGATAACTTTTTCCATTCGCATGTCGACCGACCCTCCTCATGATCCCTATTCGATACTTCTTGCACATAGATAAAGTCTCTCGCGATGGTTCCGGCAATATTGAACTCATGAGGATGGCTTATATCACAGCGAGCCAGAACGACTTTTGTCCCGGATTCATCTTTGTACGGTATGCTACCATGCCAGAATAATGGCCGGGAACAACTTTGAACTCCTCGTCCGAGCGGCGAGGTTTGTATCACGAACCATAATTACTAACAGATAATATCGTAACAGGAGCGAGGTGCACGCGTGACGCGATAATGACCTTCGCAGGCAAAGCTGTGAAGAATCCCAACTTCCAGGAGTCAGCATGTGACAATAAACATTAAGACGCAGAAGCATTTGAAACGCCAGACGCATGTCAGATACCACGGCTATGTCACGCCGGAGGCACGTCACACATGATGGCACGCCTATGGCCCTATGTTGGCCCCGAGGAGAAACTCAGAGAGGTTGTTTGTACGCCTGAGACAGAGTCACAGAGAAGATCAAAACCACCCTCAAGGGGTGGAGGAAGGAGAAGAAACCAGCCTGGTGCTGGGCGTGCGGGTAGCGCCTCACGGCCCAGCCTCCGTGCCATTGTGAGGATGGGGAATGCGGGATGCCAAATTAGGCTGCCGGTCCTCACCCTTTTCAAAGTATGAAGCCTTATTCTGACATTCTTTTTAGTCCGAGTCGTACGCTGACATGGGAATAGTACACACTGCGCAACCTGTTACCTGTTGTGAGTGTGGTGAGGGCCTAAAGGCTAATGACAAGGCGCAAGGGACAGTTGGAACGGGTCACGGCTAGGCGAGGGTTAGGGTCAGCGGATCTCCAAATTCAGCGGAATAGGAATCATCATAAGGAATTTGGAAACTTGTTACGCAATTTTGTTGATGTTCTTCTCGATATGGTCTCAACCGAATTTGTCTTGCAGCATATGGCACATATGCAAACCGACAGTTCTATTGAAAGGGTTGGAGGTAATCTCTCGAAGCTAAGAGATTGCGCGGGAGTAGAACTGTAGTGTATTGCTACACTAGGACTTCAATGGTGATCGTATTCGTGATCTACAACTGATTTGCTTGAAGAGAGGAGAAGAACTATGTATATAGGTACCAGGGACTTCTTCTCCCTATGTGTGCTTTCGCACACAATGAATGATGATTGATATTGTGATGATCCCTCTCGGAATCCTGTGGAAGGAGTGTGACTATATAAGATAATAGATACATGAATGACACCAAGTGATTCCCGTATCCTGATGACGTGGCTACGATGAGATGTCGTGAGCGTCATGCACTGGATACCATATCGTGAATGTCATGAATGAGATAACATCTCGTGAACGTCATGAACGATATAACCTCTCGTGAATGACGGATCGTGAGATCATGGTGATAAGCCTCACGGTGATAAGCCATGAGAACAGGAATGATGGTGCGTCAGGAATGATGGCGCGTCAGAACTGATGAAGCGACAGGAATGATGGCGCGATCGTAATGATGTACCATGATGGTGGAGATCGGAGTGGTACATAACTGGACCCACAAATATGTGCTCAGTGCAACACACCCCCCAATTGGAGCCGAAAATGTGATAATTGAGAGGTGCAATTGTCAACTGCAAGCACATGTGGAATGAATGAAAAGAAATAATGAACAAATGAAAAGGTTACCGCAATTGTTGCGCCATTGCGTAACTGTCTTTGCCCGTCGGGCTATCAATCGCTGTGGTACCAGGCTTGCTCGAGGTCGCAGTGGGATTGATCGTTCGGACATCCGTTAAACCAAGCATGGTCCGAAATCGTTCAAACATTTGGCGGTTAAGTGCCTTGGTGAAACCGTCGGCTGGCATGTCGGCTGTTGGTAGATAATCGATCAAAAAACTTCCCTGGTTGAACTCCTGCTTCAACCACATACCATGTATATCAACATGGCGCAGACGAGTATTGATCCGTTCGCTCTCACTGAGAACGAGACGAATTGTCTGCCGGTTGTCGCAGTGAATAACGTAATCCTCTTCGGTGTTAAACTTGATGTCTTTGAACAGACGCTGTAAAGCCATAGTCTCTTTTGCAGTCTGTTGCAGTGCGAGGAGCTCTGCTTCAGTTGTCGAAGTTGTAACAGTGGATTGTCTAGTTGCTTTCCAAATGACTGGGCCGCCGAACATGGTGATGAGATAACCTTGAGAAGATCTTCGAGTTTCCGGATCGTCCGCAAAAGATGCGTCGCTCGCAATTTGAATAACTTGCATCCCCCCATGACCAAAACTCAATGCAAGATGCTTCGTGAGAACCAAATAACGAATTACTTGATCTGCCGCTCGCATGTGTTCCGGGCTGGGATTGGTGAGGAATTGCGAGAGCTTGGATGCTGCAAACGCCACATCGGGCCTGATCATGATGGCTGTGTATAGTATCGAGCCAATCTTCTCCTGGTAGGTTTTTATCGTTGCTTTGTCGGCTTGAGTGTCAGATTTGTGAAATTCAATTGCAGGAATTGGGATCGCTGGAAAAGTTGCACGGTTTGCCTGGTTGAACTTATCGCCAATCTTGCTGATGTACGCCTCATGACTTAAGAAAATCTTTCGATTTGGCCTGTCGCGAATGATTTGAATGCCTAAAAAGAAATGGGCTTCGCCGCGATCGTCAAGCTCAAAGTAGCTTTTCAATCCAGCGATGAGTGTCTCTGCCTTGTCTTTGTGGTCCTTGTGGTACGCAATGATTATATCGTCAACGAAAAAGATAAGAAAAACGTCGCGAGCTTCGGTGTAAAATAAGCATGGTTCTTCGAAGCTGGGAATGAGTCCGAGTTGCTTCAACTTGGAACTGAGCTCTTCGAACCAAAGTTGAGGCGAATCCCTCAAACCGTACAAAGCTCTAAGTAATTCGACACACTCTCCCTCGATCTTAAAACCGTCTGGAAGCTCGCAAGTTACTGGAAGGCCATTCGCTTTACGCCATGCATAAAGAAAAGCATTTTTGACATCGAATTGAATGGTCTCCAGGTCGAATCTTGCGACCAGTGCGATAAAAATTCTGAAAGCGTGAGCAGCTAGTGTCGCCGAATAGGTGCGATCGATTGTTGAAATGTCTTGAAGGTCGCCCCTCACGCAAATGCGTGCCTTGCATCTTTCAAGAACATTTTCTTCGTTGAATTTATACGTAAAGACCCATTTCAAAGGTAAGGGTTTGGACTTAGCTTCGCTGCGTTTGATCTGCTTCCACGTTTCTCGTTGCTTGAGTTTAGTAATTTCCTCAGCCATAGCGTAAATCCAGTGATTCCGCAAGGGGTGATTCATGGCCTCTTTGTAAAAACGAGGTTCCTTGACAAGATCACGCTGATGGATTCGTGGGGCTTTGAGAATTTTATCTTTGAGGTTAGAACGTGTATTTTTGTCGCAGCAAGCATCAATGACAGCAAAGACTGTCCGGAGTTCCTGGAGCTCCTCTGGAATTGCATTTAGATGATCAGTCTCGAGCAATAGCTTTGGATCCCAGAGAAAATTGTTAAGAAAAAGATCGGGCCGGCGGTCGCGCAAAATCGACCAGTCTTGAACACGCCCTTCTTTCTTTAACTTTTGAATCCTCGAGCTTCGTCGTGGAACCTCTGTTGAGATTGAGCTCGAGTCCCGCGAATTGGTGGATGCGGATTTGGATGATTTCCTCGTTTGGCGCGAACGGGTAGCGACCCCCTTCTGTGACGTGGAAGGTGTTTGACTACTTGAGGGTGGGGCCGACTTTGCCACTGCACTGTCGGCTGCGTCTGGCATGTCAGTGTCAAAATCATCGAACGCGTCTGCATCGGCAATTGAGTCTGACATAGACACATCCTCCTCTTGAGTCGCGTGTGTTGTTTGTTGATCAGTGACAGACATGTCACCAGAATGATCAGTAGGTGCGTTATCATCGCCTTGGATTGTTTCGCTCGGGGAGCAGGTGCGTTCAATTCGCCTATCGTCGTTATTTTTGCTGTCATCAGTAGCGCGGACATTGTCATCGCCTGTGTCCTGTGCAAACTGTTCCGGAACGTCAGGACTGGGAACTGTCGGAGGAGATTCCACCGAATGATGATGAGCGGTGCTCACGGGCGTTGGTGAGGAAGGAAGGCTAACAGTGCCACTTCCTGCACCAGGTGATGGTCGGGGAGTGAGAAGTCCATGTTTCTGTTCAGCCTGAGGTGATTGAGGCTTCAAAGAAATTGTCTCTGGTGTGCTAGGAACAGATGTAGCTTGTGGCGTCGCTTCAGTGGCACGAATGTCGGTCGCAGGAACTGTGTCAATTTCAGTCGTAGGGCTTGTATCAGAAATGACAATTGAGGGTGCTTCGGTCATCTCGATGTCTGTCGACATGTTGGAGATGGGCGATGGTTGAGGTGAAGGAGCATCGCTCATGGTGACATCCTGTGATGTGACTGAATGAAATGACGATTGACTCGGAGGAGCGTCAGTCATGTTGACATCTTGCGACTGGGTAGGGTTGAGTGGAGGTGATCGTGGAGGGGCATCTGTCATTGACATATCTTGTGAGTGTGTAGGTGTAGGCATTTCCGAAGTTGGAACTGGAGCAATTGGCGTGGAAATGTCGTCGCGTGGAAGATGAATGACATCTGATGCTTCTGAAATATTTCTGTTCACCCCCGATCTGAGTACCTCTGAAAACCACGAAGGAGTCTCGGTTCCCCGATCCCTGATAAGGTTGATTTCTTTTTCGAGTTGTGCAGCAATATCCAAAGTCTGGACCAAGTCTTTCTGCTCAGAGATCTTGAGCGCATCGACATTTTCTCTGGAAGGGTCATAAAAAATAGACTCGTTGAAAAACACATTTCGCGTAGAAATAACCTGTTCTAGTGAAGGAATCCAAATGTCAGCTGTCAGAGCTTGGGTTGTTTCATCCATCGAGCCCAGCGTTTACTTGATGGCTAAAGAAACGATTACGGACGAGCTCAACGCCATGCAGAACCCTCCACAAACACCAGACCCTCTCATGGAGATAGAAGCTGATCGCATCTCTATCCGAAGACTGGTTGCCCATTTGCAGAAAAAATTCGGAACTGATAACGTCAATCTAAAGGATCAGATCAAGCAAGATTATTTTGAGAGGGTCTGGTGTTTGTGGAGGGTTCTGCATGGCGTTGAGCTCGTCCGTAATCGTTTCTTTAGCCATCAAGTAAACGCTGGGCTCGATGGATGAAACAACCCAAGCTCTGACAGCTGACATTTGGATTCCTTCACTAGAACAGGTTATTTCTACGCGAAATGTGTTTTTCAACGAGTCTATTTTTTATGACCCTTCCAGAGAAAATGTCGATGCGCTCAAGATCTCTGAGCAGAAAGACTTGGTCCAGACTTTGGATATTGCTGCACAACTCGAAAAAGAAATCAACCTTATCAGGGATCGGGGAACCGAGACTCCTTCGTGGTTTTCAGAGGTACTCAGATCGGGGGTGAACAGAAATATTTCAGAAGCATCAGATGTCATTCATCTTCCACGCGACGACATTTCCACGCCAATTGCTCCAGTTCCAACTTCGGAAATGCCTACACCTACACACTCACAAGATATGTCAATGACAGATGCCCCTCCACGATCACCTCCACTCAACCCTACCCAGTCGCAAGATGTCAACATGACTGACGCTCCTCCGAGTCAATCGTCATTTCATTCAGTCACATCACAGGATGTCACCATGAGCGATGCTCCTTCACCTCAACCATCGCCCATCTCCAACATGTCGACAGACATCGAGATGACCGAAGCACCCTCAATTGTCATTTCTGATACAAGCCCTACGACTGAAATTGACACAGTTCCTGCGACCGACATTCGTGCCACTGAAGCGACGCCACAAGCTACATCTGTTCCTAGCACACCAGAGACAATTTCTTTGAAGCCTCAATCACCTCAGGCTGAACAGAAACATGGACTTCTCACTCCCCGACCATCACCTGGTGCAGGAAGTGGCACTGTTAGCCTTCCTTCCTCACCAACGCCCGTGAGCACCGCTCATCATCATTCGGTGGAATCTCCTCCGACAGTTCCCAGTCCTGACGTTCCGGAACAGTTTGCACAGGACACAGGCGATGACAATGTCCGCGCTACTGATGACAGCAAAAATAACGACGATAGGCGAATTGAACGCACCTGCTCCCCGAGCGAAACAATCCAAGGCGATGATAACGCACCTACTGATCATTCTGGTGACATGTCTGTCACTGATCAACAAACAACACACGCGACTCAAGAGGAGGATGTGTCTATGTCAGACTCAATTGCCGATGCAGACGCGTTCGATGATTTTGACACTGACATGCCAGACGCAGCCGACAGTGCAGTGGCAAAGTCGGCCCCACCCTCAAGTAGTCAAACACCTTCCACGTCACAGAAGGGGGTCGCTACCCGTTCGCGCCAAACGAGGAAATCATCCAAATCCGCATCCACCAATTCGCGGGACTCGAGCTCAATCTCAACAGAGGTTCCACGACGAAGCTCGAGGATTCAAAAGTTAAAGAAAGAAGGGCGTGTTCAAGACTGGTCGATTTTGCGCGACCGCCGGCCCGATCTTTTTCTTAACAATTTTCTCTGGGATCCAAAGCTATTGCTCGAGACTGATCATCTAAATGCAATTCCAGAGGAGCTCCAGGAACTCCGGACAGTCTTTGCTGTCATTGATGCTTGCTGCGACAAAAATACACGTTCTAACCTCAAAGATAAAATTCTCAAAGCCCCACGAATCCATCAGCGTGATCTTGTCAAGGAACCTCGTTTTTACAAAGAGGCCATGAATCACCCCTTGCGGAATCACTGGATTTACGCTATGGCTGAGGAAATTACTAAACTCAAGCAACGAGAAACGTGGAAGCAGATCAAACGCAGCGAAGCTAAGTCCAAACCCTTACCTTTGAAATGGGTCTTTACGTATAAATTCAACGAAGAAAATGTTCTTGAAAGATGCAAGGCACGCATTTGCGTGAGGGGCGACCTTCAAGACATTTCAACAATCGATCGCACCTATTCGGCGACACTAGCTGCTCACGCTTTCAGAATTTTTATCGCACTGGTCGCAAGATTCGACCTGGAGACCATTCAATTCGATGTCAAAAATGCTTTTCTTTATGCATGGCGTAAAGCGAATGGCCTTCCAGTAACTTGCGAGCTTCCAGACGGTTTTAAGATCGAGGGAGAGTGTGTCGAATTACTTAGAGCTTTGTACGGTTTGAGGGATTCGCCTCAACTTTGGTTCGAAGAGCTCAGTTCCAAGTTGAAGCAACTCGGACTCATTCCCAGCTTCGAAGAACCATGCTTATTTTACACCGAAGCTCGCGACGTTTTTCTTATCTTTTTCGTTGACGATATAATCATTGCGTACCACAAGGACCACAAAGACAAGGCAGAGACACTCATCGCTGGATTGAAAAGCTACTTTGAGCTTGACGATCGCGGCGAAGCCCATTTCTTTTTAGGCATTCAAATCATTCGCGACAGGCCAAATCGAAAGATTTTCTTAAGTCATGAGGCGTACATCAGCAAGATTGGCGATAAGTTCAACCAGGCAAACCGTGCAACTTTTCCAGCGATCCCAATTCCTGCAATTGAATTTCACAAATCTGACACTCAAGCCGACAAAGCAACGATAAAAACCTACCAGGAGAAGATTGGCTCGATACTATACACAGCCATCATGATCAGGCCCGATGTGGCGTTTGCAGCATCCAAGCTCTCGCAATTCCTCACCAATCCCAGCCCGGAACACATGCGAGCGGCAGATCAAGTAATTCGTTATTTGGTTCTCACGAAGCATCTTGCATTGAGTTTTGGTCATGGGGGGATGCAAGTTATTCAAATTGCGAGCGACGCATCTTTTGCGGACGATCCGGAAACTCGAAGATCTTCTCAAGGTTATCTCATCACCATGTTCGGCGGCCCAGTCATTTGGAAAGCAACTAGACAATCCACTGTTACAACTTCGACAACTGAAGCAGAGCTCCTCGCACTGCAACAGACTGCAAAAGAGACTATGGCTTTACAGCGTCTGTTCAAAGACATCAAGTTTAACACCGAAGAGGATTACGTTATTCACTGCGACAACCGGCAGACAATTCGTCTCGTTCTCAGTGAGAGCGAACGGATCAATACTCGTCTGCGCCATGTTGATATACATGGTATGTGGTTGAAGCAGGAGTTCAACCAGGGAAGTTTTTTGATCGATTATCTACCAACAGCCGACATGCCAGCCGACGGTTTCACCAAGGCACTTAACCGCCAAATGTTTGAACGATTTCGGACCATGCTTGGTTTAACGGATGTCCGAACGATCAATCCCACTGCGACCTCGAGCAAGCCTGGTACCACAGCGATTGATAGCCCGACGGGCAAAGACAGTTACGCAATGGCGCAACAATTGCGGTAACCTTTTCATTTGTTCATTATTTCTTTTCATTCATTCCACATGTGCTTGCAGTTGACAATTGCACCTCTCAATTATCACATTTTCGGCTCCAATTGGGGGGTGTGTTGCACTGAGCACATATTTGTGGGTCCAGTTATGTACCACTCCGATCTCCACCATCATGGTACATCATTACGATCGCGCCATCATTCCTGTCGCTTCATCAGTTCTGACGCGCCATCATTCCTGACGCACCATCATTCCTGTTCTCATGGCTTATCACCGTGAGGCTTATCACCATGATCTCACGATCCGTCATTCACGAGAGGTTATATCGTTCATGACGTTCACGAGATGTTATCTCATTCATGACATTCACGATATGGTATCCAGTGCATGACGCTCACGACATCTCATCGTAGCCACGTCATCAGGATACGGGAATCACTTGGTGTCATTCATGTATCTATTATCTTATATAGTCACACTCCTTCCACAGGATTCCGAGAGGGATCATCACAATATCAATCATCATTCATTGTGTGCGAAAGCACACATAGGGAGAAGAAGTCCCTGGTACCTATATACATAGTTCTTCTCCTCTCTTCAAGCAAATCAGTTGTAGATCACGAATACGATCACCATTGAAGTCCTAGTGTAGCAATACACTACAGTTCTACTCCCGCGCAATCTCTTAGCTTCGAGAGATTACCTCCAACCCTTTCAATAGAACTGTCGGTTTGCATATGTGCCATATGCTGCAAGACAAATTCGGTTGAGACCATATCGAGAAGAACATCAACAAAATTGCGTAACAAGTTTCCAAATTCCTTATGATGATTCCTATTCCGCTGAATTTGGAGATCCGCTGACCCTAACCCTCGCCTAGCCGTGACCCGTTCCAACTGTCCCTTGCGCCTTGTCATTAGCCTTTAGGCCCTCACCACACTCACAACAGGTAACAGGTTGCGCAGTGTGTACTATTCCCATGTCAGCGTACGACTCGGACTAAAAAGAATGTCAGAATAAGGCTTCATACTTTGAAAAGGGTGAGGACCGGCAGCCTAATTTGGCATCCCGCATTCCCCATCCTCACAATGGCACGGAGGCTGGGCCGTGAGGCGCTACCCGCACGCCCAGCACCAGGCTGGTTTCTTCTCCTTCCTCCACCCCTTGAGGGTGGTTTTGATCTTCTCTGTGACTCTGTCTCAGGCGTACAAACAACCTCTCTGAGTTTCTCCTCGGGGCCAACATAGGGCCATAGGCGTGCCATCATGTGTGACGTGCCTCCGGCGTGACATAGCCGTGGTATCTGACATGCGTCTGGCGTTTCAAATGCTTCTGCGTCTTAATGTTTATTGTCACATGCTGACTCCTGGAAGTTGGGATTCTTCACAGCTTTGCCTGCGAAGGTCATTATCGCGTCACGCGTGCACCTCGCTCCTGTTACGATATTATCTGTTAGTAATTATGGTTCGTGATACAAACCTCGCCGCTCGGACGAGGAGTTCAAAGTTGTTCCCGGCCATTATTCTGGCATGGTAGCATACCGTACAAAGATGAATCCGGGACAAAAGTCGTTCTGGCTCGCTGTGATATAAGCCATCCTCATGAGTTCAATATTGCCGGAACCATCGCGAGAGACTTTATCTATGTGCAAGAAGTATCGAATAGGGATCATGAGGAGGGTCGGTCGACATGCGAATGGAAAAAGTTATCCTGAGATGCTTGGGCGAGTACTAGACTTTAATTGTGTCAATGAAGAAAATGTGTAGGATAGAAAACATCCGGGCCATCCCCCCTTTTTAAAGTGAATTTGGATCTTTCATGTTCCGTTCCTTGCGGCAGGTGCCAGGCGGCCGTCTTCGGTGAAGACAGCTGGCACTGGGCAGTCGGCGCCACTGTTGAAACAAACAGTGAATGGGAAAGAGCAACTTGGCATATACTAAATTCATTCGGCTAAGCGCTTGGCAATTGCAAACCTGTATTATGTAAAGAAACGCGTCTTGTATCATCAATGTAGCCCATCGCGAAAAAGTCTGCGGGCGAGGCCTTTGTAAACAGCTAGATATTTGTGGCCAGCGCCGAGACTTCATGGATGAAGGCACAACCCGAAGGGCATGACTTCGAGCTTCGTCGCGCATTTATGGACGCCGGACGGACACCCGACAGACATTTTGTAATACTGGTTGCAGTGGATGGCCAAGTGGCCAGTTCAAAGTTGTAGAACGTTGAGTCGTGCCGTGTCTGTTATCACGCTTGGTTTGCAATTGCATAGTGAATGCGTACCGATACCACGCCCAAAAGAAAATCCTCCTATTTGCTCTTCAATACCTTTCTTTCATGATGCCTCCTAATCATGCCCGTAGAAACATGAGATGCGCATCTCTGTTGCCTGCAAAAAAGAGTGACCAGAGGTGATTCCTCATTCGAGACGTCGTATGCTTTTCCAGAACCCTCAAAGTTCAGAGGGCGTTCCGGCGTGACGTGTCGCCCTTCGCTGCTAGAGAGTGATGTCGCATGTGATGGATTGGTAGTAGGCAGTCGAGTCGCATCTTGTTCGTCAAACGTCAATGTCTCCTCTGAGTGGGCATGTGTCAGATTTGAAGTAATCTTGGTTATGAGTGTTCCTGTGTTGATTTCTGTGATCACTGATCTTGTGCTGCTCCTTTTCTTCGGGGAGAGTCATTGAGGTATGGTCATTGGTGACGCCGTGGGCGAAGGGGGCAAAGCTAGCCAATCAACAGTCGACCTTATGCAGGTTCACGACGAAGGTTCACGAGAGCACACGAAAGCCAATCATTTCGCCAAGCTTTTCAGACTGCCCCGCAGAGATTTGAGAGCCTTCGAACTTCGAAGATGTAGAATTGGCTGAGATAAACAGAGGGAACAAGGACATGACAACAAATGATCGATCCCACCGGGATAAACTGGACGTATACGATGGCGACTCTCGCCGGTTCCGAAATTTCCGTGTAAAACTGAAAGAACAACTTTGTA
>SRRH01000628.1:0-12594 GCA_018361025.1 Claviceps aff. purpurea
GGACGGATGGTCACGTGTACGACAAAATATCGCCGGTCGCGGCGGTTGGGGTTCCTGCGTAACAGAATGGGGTTCCTGCATAATGAGACCCAAAAATATTTTAATCACGCCAGCGGGGTTTATCGCTATTTGTATGGGGTGTCAAAAAATTTGGCCCAAAAATATCGTTAAGGTGAATATATTGTCTTATGGCGAATCGTTATATCGAGGTTTGACTGTAGCTTGGCGAACAGCGCCGTTGACCCTGGTTGAGTTGTGATCGAGGCAGGAGCTCTGGCCCACGCAACGAGGTTCTGAACCGCACATCGACGCCGTGTCAACATAAAGTGTCCCTGCGTGGCGAATCCCGGGGTGTCCCGAAGCGAGATAGGACTTGGATATGTTCTACCTATAATATCTCTATGGAATGGAGCGGTAAGAGCTATGCAGAGTGCTTCGAAGAGCGATAGCTTCATTCTTGCATCCCTATCCTCGTCTTACGGGAGTAGTCGTCCTTACCCTCGGAGATTGGAAGAAGGACGCTGAAGTCTGCTCTACATATACCTAGAGTAAACTACGTCATAGCAACGTAATACCGCTTCCAAGTTGCACAGAGTACCGGTAGCTTCCGAAGTGCTTCTCATACAGACACAGTCACCCATCGGAGAAGACCATCTATGATCTCCGAGATCACCCTTGGTGGCCATCCAGCGTCACATTGAGACTTGGAAGCGCCCTGTTTTCCCGATTTACTCACCCTCTCCTCCGCAACGCGAAGCGCGGTGCTTCGGATGCCAAACACGGCAACTGGTATGATCCAGACACTCATAACAAGCCGAGTTTGATCATTGATGACATGCTGGGTTTCACAGTAATCTGAAATATGACTTGTCGCCGACCAAGGGATGCGCTGGTTCCTTGTGCCTGCGAGCATGTATGAGGGTGAGAGGCCGTCAGGCTGGCAGCTGACCCACGAGCCGAGCACATGGATGAGCAAGGCGAGGCGGCAGGCACCTAGGCTCTTTTATGGCCGTAAGACTCCATTTTGCAGTCAAATTTCAGTCGAGGGTTGCACGAATGATGGTTCTTTCGCTCACCAGCACCTTCCTTTTGTATCTCATTCTAATGAACTAATTCAGGTATGAGCTTACGATTGGTTCACCATCTCTCTGTCATTTCTGCATAATACGTGATCGTTCTACTTTCCTTTTCCTCATTTTTTTCTACGTTCTTTTTCTTCATCCTTTTTCTTCTTTCGCTCATCACTCGGTTCAGTCCATCGCGAGCAAGTCGCGTGTTCAAAAAGTCGATGCAAATGGGAACCATTGCAGCAGGTTCAACCTTGTTTTTGTCTGCAGTATATTTTCTCAGTGAGAATGGCGCAACAATCTTCGTCGACTCCGGCGGAAAACGGGATTGGGAGAAACCGGCTAAGTCCCATGGTGACTGTATGTCATTTTCGACGTTCGTTCACCATTTACAAATTACCACTTCTGCCCTCATCTCCATGGCTACAAGTTACAACGCCTCGGGGGACGAAACGTAAAGCTCCAGAGCTGACAATTGCGACTTTAAAGCTCACGTGGGGAGTCTATGGGCAAACAAACCGTGTCCACTTTGTAGAGCTGGACACGTACTACTTTCTGGATGGTTGGCCGTAAGCATCATCTGGCATAGGGGGGGCGGGAACTGATCGGGGGAGCTTTCACTTGTTTCTCTTTTCTGAGCTTTCCGATTTGACTGGCTAATTGGCGTCCTCGTTCACAGAGAGATCATAAGCCTCAACATTGAGTCCTCCATCAGAGTCAACGTATTTTGCTACGCGTGAGTCCCCTGAACCTTGAAACTTGTGAGATATCCAACGAACTATTCATATTACTATTTTCTCGTCTTCTTCTTCTTCTGAGTCTTCTTTTCCTCTAGTGATCTTCCAGATGCGCCACCAGTCCTTGTGTGTGAAGGGCCTAACGATATCACGGGGTTGACTCCTCGACAAGTTGGTGTGTACCGAGTGCGGAGCTACCAATACTTGTTTGGAATGGATCCTCCATTATTTTATCCCGTTGAGTCTTGAAGCCTGCCGAAAACAAGATGATCAGATGTACGTCAGAATGCTCAATGAGGTCCTTCAATCCGACTCAAGGGCTGCATCTGCGTCTCCTCTCGACAGAAACAAAGCAGTGGTGGATGCATCGGTGAGGGATCTCAACCCATTCGCCAAGCTGCGTCACACGGTTCGAGCAAGCATCCGCATGCTATGTGACTCGTGAGTCAATGTGAACTCGAGCACATCATGATTGCGGGTGCAGGCTGCAGCAACGGCCAACGGGAAAGCGGAGGCTGGAGCTCGAAGACAACTATGATGCAGGCAGGGTAGCTTTGTCATTTACGATACGTGTCGAAGTGATTGAAAAGGGTGTTTCGGTCTTTCTCTTCTGTCACTTCCACTTGGTCAACCTCAATCGGTCCAAAACGCGATCAGGGCGATCCGGAGCAAACTATCAGATGTGGAATTTCTTCCGGGACTGTCGTGTAGTTCCCTCACGCCACCGCCATAGGCACATATATGATATACTTGGGCCGTCAACTTCCCTGATTTATCGCAGCGACGCAGCCCAATCTGTCATCTGTCATCTGTCATCATCTCCGTCCTCAATATCATTTCCTTCCCTCCGTCATAACGCACGTTTCATTTCGTAAAAATATTCCAACTTGGGCCACAAGTCTATTTCACCCGCTCTCAACATACCAACGACGGAACAGTGACTCTGCTGCTGCAAGCGCGAATCGCTCCGTCTTACTTGCGATCTGGTGCCAATTCTTTCTTCTTCGGGTGTCACTTTTTTCTTCATCCTTTAAGGAAGTAATTAAAAAGTAGAGTTAATAAGAGTAAGTATGGCCAACATGTAGCTATTTCCATTTGTACAAAGGCGCCTCTGTGTACTTTGAAAGTATCTGGTTCACGACCGTAACGTCGAAAGAAAGAAAACATAAGGAAAACGGAGGCGCAATCATCATCATGTGTCCATAGATGATAGCACGTCTAAAAAGACCAACACGTAAGCCACTTCACTCTTGCTTAAGCTTTGACAAAGTGTCAGACTGTTCAAATCCCATCCCGGTATATATACCAATTTCATTCACGTTCATGTCACGATAAAGAGTCCCTAACCAAGGGCACCAGGATATCATCTCCTGGCCAATCATTTCGCGAGAAAGACAGGCCTCTAGGCTCTGAGACATCCCCGCCGTTCCCCGCTCGATCCGATCAACCCCACGCCGCTCCGATCTCGCCGCATGGCCGGAACAGTTCCGGCCAATGAAGCCGGCTGGGACTACCGCATTAGGCCGGGCAGAGTCGGTACAGAGGCCGAAGGGGCGTTCGTACATTCATGATTCGACTGACAACTCATTTGCAATCATGCCAAGTGGGGGTATACATCCCGGAATGACCACTCGATTCCGGGAGTAGAGTCAACATTCAACAAGACAACAACACAAGAGGCGACACAGTCGAGAGGCGCACTTCTTCGCATCTCGCGATGGGGAATTTTATCCTAGAGGCCATGGATTTCGTTTCGCAATCATCGAGATCGCAAGAGTCAGTACTACGTACGCTCCCACTCTGCGCAAGTCCTTGGTCCAGAGTCCAGACTCCACGATTCCGTCTGCCCTACATGCACGGCGAGGAACTCACGTATGATCTGCGTGATGATCGCGTGGTTGCTTTTGCAAATACAGCAAACCAAAAGCCACGAAGCCATTCAGGCATAGCGGGAACAAGATCTGGCGACAATTGGTGTTGCACTCCGCTGTAGCTTGTAGGTCCCGCCCTGTCTGGTGGCATCATGATCGGATTCTCCAGCTCGTTGAGGCCGGAAAATATTCCGGCCACTGACTACTTAGGCGGCGACCGTGGCGTCGCGAGCCACGGATGATTCCAAGTTCTCTTTTTTTCGAGTTTTAGATGCTATTCAAGGTTTCTGAGTCACACATACCAACATATTGGAAATTCCTCACTACGCCGTCCGGACTAGCACCGTCCTCACTCGTATCATTCCCTCTCTTCATTGTCACTTACACCAGCCTCACCAGCCTTACTTGCAATCTCCATCACTCGCATCCCTTCCTACACATTCCATAACGCACCTCACTATGGGCTCTCTAGACACCATCGACTCCTTCCAGGTCTTGACTGACCCCCGTCCCGAGGATAAGTCTCTCCCCGCCTTCATGGTGTCCACCACGCGAGGCTTTCTTCCTCGCATGGACCCCGTTGTCACGTTGCCCAGCGCCTTCGATGCCCTCGAGTCGCTTCTCCAGCACATGCCCGTCAAGACTCTCTCCGGAGAACCTGGCTTGCTCGCCCAGTGCAAGTTGGGGGACGCGGTGCACGGTGAATTCCCCGATCTCACGGATGAGATGGACAAGTTCAAAGACGATCTGCCGCTCATGAATGCGCTGTATCGCGATTACTCCTTCTTGGCCTCGGCGTATCTGCTTGAGCCGTGTCATGAGCGCTTCCTGAGAGGAGAGGGATACGGGTTGGGTAGACAGGCCCTGCCTAGGAACATTGCACGCCCCATTGCTCGGTGCGCGGAAATGTAAGTAGCCCATACGGTTAGACTTTTTCCCCATGTGTTTCACACAGCAAACCTTTTCTCAAAGTACTGACGTCGCTCTTTCTTCTCCTTTCTTTCTCTTGGTCCGCGTTCAAAAAAGTGCCGGATTCCTACCCTTCATGGAATATGCCGGCTCCTACGCCCTGTACAACTACCGTCTCGAGGACCCATCCCGCGGCCTCGAGTACGACAATCTTCGTCTCATCCGCGCCTTCGAGCACGGCCTTGACCCAACCTCTTCGGAGGCTGGCTTCGTCCTCGTCCACATCAACATGGTCAAGAACTCAGGTCCCCTCATCGCCGGCACAGTCAAGTGCCTCGACATCGGCTCCCGGCTCTCCACCCCACTCGGCACCACCCAGGAGCGCACCTCCTTCAATGAAGGCCTCTCCGGCATTCTCGGCGCCCTGATCAAGATCAATGCCGCAATGGAGATTATGTGGAAAAAGTCCCGTCCCACAGAGTACACCAGCTTTCGCACCTTCATTTTCGGCATCACCTCTCAGAGCATGTTTCCTAATGGCGTCGTCTACGAAGGCCTAAACGACGACGAGCCCATGTCCTTCCGAGGCGAATCCGGCGCCAACGACTCCATGGTGCCTCTCATGGACAACTTCCTGCAGGTGCCCATGCCCGATACACCGCTGACGGAAATCCTGCAAGACTTCCGCAAGTATCGGCCTAGCAACCACAAGGACTTCCTGCACCACGTGAAGCAGGTGTCTGAGTCGCACGATCTGCGCGGGTTCGCACTTGCCCTGCGAGACAAGCCTGCCACGGAGGATCAAAGGGACCTCGTGCGTGAGTCGCGCATCCTCTGGTTGCGGGTTCTGGACCAGGTTCGTGATTTCCGTTGGCGGCATTGGTGCTTCGCGCGCGAGTACATCCTCAAGAGGACCGCTCATCCCACCGCTACGGGGGGAAGCCCCATCGTCACATGGCTGCCGAATCAGCTCGAGGCTGTGTTGGCGGAAATGGTCAACATTGACGAGTTGTCTCGCAAGGATGATGTTCGGGGCCTGGGCAAGACGTGCGAGGCTATCATGGATGGAGCGTTGCGGCAGAGGGAGATGCTGCGGAAGGAGGTGGACAAGTACTGCGCCGAGAGGGGGATTTCACGGAAGTGAGTGCGCTCTGCTTGTGGCGCCACATGAGAGGAAGGTGGTTTTGTTTTAGCTTTCGAGATGGGCAATCGAGCGAAGTTACGTATCTTGGTCTTTGGCTTTGCCCTCGTCCCCAACCTCGTTGTTTTAGCCCCAGAAAAATGAGTCGTTTAGATCGCTCAGCGCTGGCGTCTTGTCACTTGACACTTTCTCTGTGCCCGCCTTTGCCTGTATGTCGTTTCCTCATGTATTGGCTTACAATCTATCGCAATAGTGAGACTTTGCACTGTATCTGATGCTAAGTTCTTGAGTGTAGATAGTAGACTTAAATCGAGAGTATGGAATGCGGCGTTCTGTACCCTTTCTGTCCTTCTTTCGCCTTCTTTTTCCTTCTCATCTCCTCTGGTATGCTTCTTGACTACTTTTCGTCCTTGGTTTGGCTCAATGCTTGGCGCTCTTTGGGAATTGAACTCGGGTTTGAAGGATATCTTCTTCTCCACACCTTCTCATGCCTCTCGTCCTCGCCTACTTCGACAGCACCTTCCTACTGTCTCCTCTGTGTCAGGCTGTCAGCACTGCAGCACTCATCCTCTTGCAACATCAATCATCATCTTCGAGGGAATAAATAAATACCAGAGCAACACGGTGACGAGACGCCAGCATCACACATATATGATGATATGCAGACACACAAAAAACCACCACTCAGCATTACAATTTACAAATATTGTAGACACGCAAAAAAGCCACCACTCAGCACACAAGTCACAGACACACCAGCAATCATGCTCACTCTCACTCTCAGACACCTCCTGCTTCCGCTCCTGTCCCTCCTCTCCCTCCTCTCCGAAGGTTTCGCGGTCCCAACCGCCAAGGACGGTCAGCCGGCATCGGTCAGCGAATATGCCTACATCGTCAGCCTCTACGCCCACAGCGACAACATTACCGGGACGCACTCACCAGAAGCGCCGGCCTGCATGGGCTTGCTGTTGCCAAAAAATGTAATTGTCACGGCCGCCAGCTGCGTGCATGACATGGATGCCGAACATGCCCGCGTCGCCATAGGCCACTGGCCCAACATGACGATTCATCCTTGGGAGGGAGTCTCGTGGCCCGGCCAGTACAATCGCCACAGACACCGTCATGACATTGCCGCCATCATCTTCCGCGGCACGCATCATGTCACCAATTTTGCCAAGCTTTCCGCCGATGAGGTCCGTGAGGGCGAACTGCTCACGCTGATTACGCCCTGGCCAGTGACCAAGGCCGGCGACGCGGAACTCCAGCAGACTCAGCTTCCCGTCATCAACCACGCTGCCTGCCACCACCAGCTCAAGAGCATCCTCTCCATCAAGGACAAGTTCTGCACAGAGGGCTCCTTTTCGTTTTGCTCCCACGCTAAACCAGCCACCACATACTCTGCCGCCTATGCGGGTAGTCCCATCCTGCGGAATGGCGCCGTCGTGGGAATCGCCTCTGTTGGCGCGGCAGACGACGCGCAAGGCTGTCATCCTCTCGCCTTCACAATCATCAAATCACACCTGTCCTTTTTGGCACAATTCTACGACAGGGAGGGATCCTCCCGCGACGAGGACAAGGCATAAGATGAAACATGGCGCTGAGTATTGCTGTTGTATACGTGGGAGCAGAAGCTCCGACGTGAGCATCACGATGAACGTCGAAGAGTAATGGAGTCGTATGATGTGTGGAGCTGACAAAGAGCAAGTGGCAGCTTGGAGAGGCAGCAATGCGCTCGGCGCAAAGCATGTTCCGTGCTCAAACACGGTTTTGTCTGAAAAGTCGCCGCACGGCGCATTGGGAGACGGGCGGGTATGTTGGTCATGGAGGTGTAAGAACACCTACTGTGGTGTTGTTTTTGAGCTTGAGCAACCAAGCTGGTAATATATTTGACTTTTGGGGGGAGTAAACGTCTTGCTTCTTCTTCCATGTCAACGTATCTCCATGACCAGGTCTTTATATTCCTGCGCAAACCAGCACCCAACAGTTCTGAGCCAACCCCAGAGTTCAGACCAACGAAACACGTTCCTCGTGTTTCACTCCCGCGATATGCCCATCCCCATCCCCTTGCAGTTGCATGCATCTAAGCCATGACCATCCGTTCTTGCGAACCTACCTTTACAACCTTATGCCCCCGCATCACGGGACATGTATATGTGAAATCGCGCAAAGGTCATGTGTAGCAGAGTATGTAGGAGTGCTTGAACACTGAAACACTGAAAACCGTGGCCAGTAAGTTTTGTCTACCTCTTTTCGCAACAGACTATTAAGCTTGTAACCAGCTCTTCAAAAGGTCGAGGCCACGCACCGAGAAAGGAAGCAAGAATCCAGACTCCTCCCCAGCCACCTCGATTCTTCAAAGTTTGAACGTGAGATATCGCAAACAGGGTATTTTTCCTATCGGCGATCGCACGGACTCGTTTCTCGAAATCTTGTTGACCCGGACCTCAGGAGTCAGGGCCATGCACACGAAACGGTGGTCTTGTCTGCCTATATTTGCCGGAATCAAGGCTGCAAGAATAAGAAGATGAGACGGAATGCCCCTGGGGCCTGAGGGTTCCTGAGGGCTCCGAGCTTATTCTTCGAACCTTTCTAGACCTACTTGTGTGCAATCGTTTCCCCCCCCCCCAACACTGACCCGAAGTTCCCAGTCTGGCTTTCCTTTTCTTTCTTTTTTTGGATGCGTGTACGTGTACGTGAGTGATCGTGCGTGCATACAGTGGCCACAGACATTGGAATAGATCGGGTGCAGGGCGTCTTCGACATCATCTTCCTTTCCTATACGTGGTATAGTCTTGGGGATGAGCCCCTTCATCAAAAAAGAAGACACCTCATGCGGACATTCACATCACCATGTCCCAGGCTTCCTCGCCACAAACGACACGAACGCCGCTCGTCTCGTCGACCAATATCGGGAGTGTCCCGTCCGTCAAGCAGAATAAAGAATGCGGCGACACACAACATAACTGTACATTCCTCCTTCCCCTGATTCCTCCGTTCTGTCTTTTTTTTTTTTTTTTTTCTTCTTTTTTTTTCGAACCCTTTTGCTTTCAACGCGCATCCCAAACTGCAACTCCAACTCCAACAGGCCCAAGTAGTTGACATGCCTTTCTACACCTTCTCCCTTTATTAGGCCTCGACGTTCAACGCCCAGATGCCTGCTGCGACAACTCCAGCTACTGTTTCATCAACGTTCAAAATGAAGTCCGCTGCTGCCCCATCGGCTCCAACTGCATTGCCGACTCGCCCTGCAGCGACCGAGCATACTACTGCATCATAACGGTGACGAGGACAATCCGCGCGCCCGGCGGCATCGGCGGCGCCAACACGACGGAGACTGCCACAGAAATGGGCTGCTGCACCCGCAAGTGTCCCCAGCCGAGCGACTTCCTCTGTCCGCCCGACCTAGGCGGCAAATGCTGTCCGTTTGGATCCCATTGCCAATCGGGTGGGATTTGCGCACCGACGAAAATGAAGGTCACGTCGACCGTTAACGTTTCGGTTCCTTTGTCGGTCGCTGCCTCCTCGTCGGCGGCGGCGTGCTCTTCTCATGCAACGTCATGCTCCAGCGCGACATCCACCACCGGAGACGAAGACGAAGAGGAAGACGGTTCCGACGAATCAAATTCTCTATCGCAGGTATCTGTAGGCATCAAGGCCGGGATAGGGATTTGTATCTCCATCACGGTCCTGGTTCTTCTCGGGGCGGCGTTCCTGTACTTCCGAGGGCGGCACCGCAGGCGCAAGAATAGGCGCACCATCAGCAGTAGCAGGGCAGTGTTGACTAGGGCCGCGTTGCGAGAAGGCTCGCGTAGTGATCGTGACGTGCGGCGACGGCGGCAGCAGCAGCAGCAGCAGCAGGCGGCGGTTGTGCTGTCTTCTTCCGAGGCCAACAGCAACACCAGTCCCGTGGAGATTGCCTCCGTGGAAGCCTCGTCGCCTGTGTCGAAGGATCGGAAATATATGAAATGGGCATCTATACAGCCCGAGTTTCCGGGCGGAGCTTTTGAGCTCGAGGGTTCGCACACCTTTACAACGGAAGATGATGTGCTTCCGCCGCCGCCGCCGCCTCCTCCTCCGCTTACTTGTCCTCGTATTGGTAGATCTTCGTGGAGGAACTATTCGCCACGTAGGAGGGGGTGATTTGTTTTGTGGGCACGACATGTGAAGAGGATATATGAATAAAGTGTTAGCTGCAAGATGTATAACAAAATTATTGAAGAAGAAACCGTTGTAACCACTTGACAACTTGACCTTCGTTATCAAAGAACAATCTACATACATCTTGATCATGACAAAAGCATACAAAAACAGAACCAGAGTCGCCTCTTTCACACAAAACGCCAAACCGTAATTGTACATCCGTACACAATACCTTCGTAATAACCGTTAAAAAAAACTTGCATACGCACCTCGCTTGCCATGCAGCCAAAATAGAATACCACCGTTTCCCTCTTGACAGCAAGTTGACTCCCTCCCAACTCCCGAGACCAAACGTAAAAGAAGAAAAGCATAGTTGTAGTCTGCTCATACCAATGAAAGACAAAGGAGATGCGGATTCGGAATACAGAAGAAAGATACAAGACAGGGAAAGATTACCAGACATCGTGCGTTCGGCTGCTTCCCATAGAGCCGCACTAGGTACCTAGCTTAACTCAGGACTCCGCCAAACGGAGCACAATTCTTGAGGTCCTTAACCAGATCCTCCACATTACTCAGGTAGCGGCTCAGCAACTCCTGTTTCTCGTGCGTGGACAGCGTCGGCACACCACAGCTGCTTGCACGATTGCGACGACCCTCGGCTGTAAATGCTCCAGCCAATTTACTAGGATTGCGCTGCAGCATGGCGGGCACAGAGTCGCGCTGGTCGGCCCGTGGTATCGACGGTGTTTCTGGCATCAGGTAGCAGTACAGGAACTCTACCAGCTTCATCTTGACTTCTCGCGACGTGCTCCGCGACTTGAACAGGGATGTCACGGTGAGGAGGCCGTCCAGCCCCTCAAAGGTTCGCGTGTTGCTCGGCGTGTCGATGAGGGCGACCACGAGGGTCAGAAGGGTGGCTGATTGGATAGCGGGGCAGTTGAAAGGCTCGAGTAGATCTAGAAGAAGCTATCGAGAGAAAATGTGTCAAAAGGCTGTCCATAGTGCGTTCCGTTCACGGGGGGGGGTTGTGCCACCTCTTCTTTTGACTCCTCTCCTTATGTTCTATCCTTTATTCTTTCTCTTCTTCTCCACCAGTAAACTTACATTCATGTTCTGCTCCCTAGAGAACAATGTCTTGCTGGGTGGGTGCAACAGCAAAACACCCTGAATCAGATCCAGCGCACTCAAGATGAGTAAGTCGTTTTGCCCGTCGCTGCCCTTTGCCATGAGTCGATCCAGCGTGCCGATAAGACGCATCGCGACATTCCATTCGAATCCCTCCTGTAGTTTGAAGAATTCCCGAAAGGCCGGATCCTGCGGGAGCTCGCCGAGACGCTTTCCCGGCGGGCTCATAGAGGTGTCTCCGTCGCGAACCTCATCCACATCATGGTCCTCCTCCACGGCGGCGGGCTTTTCCTGGCGTTGCGCGGTCCTGCCGCCATCTGACAGACATATCTGAGCCAGAAGCCCCTCTACCTGGCGCAGGCCCTTGCGAACTTTGGGTCCATCATACGACGAGAGGTTGTCGAACGCGACGGACAACAAAGCTTCCATGGCTTGGAGCCAGAGCCAGATGGCGATGTGTTTTAGTGGGGTCGTTGCCTTACGAGTCACGACAAGGAGGAGGTACCTAATGAGGTAGGTAGGTACGAGGGCGTAGTGGGAGTTCGAACGAAAATGTATTCGAAAATGAGGAGGGCGCCCGTGCGAGAAGATGATAGAATCGAGAACTCGGGGGGCCTTGTGCGCAAGCTAAAGTAAGAAAATAAATGTTTTGTTTGTTTGTCAAGACGCGTGTTGCGACAAAGAAGAGGACTTGTCTAAGGTACGCCGCACTTGTGACTTGTGAGTGGAGCGCGAGGCGCGAAGGCGCGATTGTATCAATGCGGACAAAGGCACTAGGCGCGCATCCGGCGAGGAGGAGGCTGCTCAAGTAGGTACTCCCTCGGCTAAAGCGCAAGGACGATCTGATTGCGAATGAATAAAAAGAAGGTATAAACATAAATGCACTACGGAGTAGGCAATCGTGAGTTACACGTTGCCGCGCACTCCGCGTCTTCCAACCTGGATAGACAAAACCGAGGCAAACACAGTGATGGCTGCGCCGCGATTTATGGTGGCGGCGCGACTCATGCACAAAGGTTGTCCCAGCAACGCCTTGCAGCCCAATGGGGAGCCACAGAAACCCGATCAGTTGTCAACCCCGATCTCTGCCCGATTCGATTCCAACTTCCAAGGGCCAAAGGGGCCAAGGGGCCAAGGGGCCAAGTGGCCAAGAGCGAAAAGGCGAAACATTGCATCCAATTGCGTCACGGCCTGATGCATGTCACATGCCAAGTTGCGCAAGACGAAGGCATCAAATGACGGATTGCGCGGCGCGGCACGTTCGGCGATGAGCGAATGAACCATTGCGTAGGTGGTAGTCTGCTCCTATTGTGCTTTTGCTCTGCCTCATGCCGTTGCTCGCGATCCGTTTGCTCAACTGTCACTCAACGGCTCCGTCGGTCTATCTGCCTCATTGACCTGTGGTAACTTGTATGTAAGTACGGAGTACATACATAATGTAAGTTTACGCTAGCCCATGTCACTGCGCGAGGAACCCGACCCGCATCTTCATCTGCCGTGAACTGTATTCCGTGTAGGGATGTGGATTTCACACCTCTCTGGACTTGGATGGGAATGGAAATAGGGAATTCCGAATTTCGTTCCCAATTCCCATGCGAAATTCG
>SRRH01000629.1:0-12592 GCA_018361025.1 Claviceps aff. purpurea
GTTATTGAACATCGTATCGTTGGCGACAATGTTTGATTGATGTTCATTATTGATGATGTTGAAAGGAAGTCCTACCGAACGTTCGCAAAACATAGCTTCACCATTGGCCAATGCATGCGCGCAGCGGAGCCCTGGGGGAAGCAGTGCCCTGGGGGAAGCAGTGCCCTGGGGGAAGCAGTGATACATGCGCGCGAAAAAAATACGTCGTGGACGGAATGTGGCAAGTACTCCCAGAGTTCGACCTCAGTTGGTCGTCGGATTTTTTGATGAGCGCTGAGTTAAAAGTGGAGAATTTGTCGGCTGAGAAATTTTTGTCACACTCGGTTGATGTTCACCCTCAGCGTCAACGCCTCCGCGGCATTCAACCGACCTTCACCTTCTCGCGTGACGAGGTTCCGAAAAGCGAGTGCAAGCCGTCAATTTGGTCGCATCCAGAGAATAAGGTCCAGATCCGCGTCGCGTAAGCAATCAGTCTAAGGAGGCGAGCAAGTGCTACGCCGGCCTTAGTTGTGGTCCCTCTGTCCCAAATACCTAGCGACCCGATCAGATTTGCCTTGACCTGGAGAATGAGATGGATTCCTCGGCTTTCTTGCCTCTCAGTTGAGTGCAAACATGGCGCCTGATCGGTCAGTTTGCGCAACCGAGCTAGGCATCCCACGTGTGTGTATCCAGCTTGCCCAGCTGCGAGCCATGTTCAACCCAGACAACGTACGTAGTCATGGCCTGCTCCCGAGGTGGAATTTGCGATGGGAAAGCTCGCGACTGTGTTCCCTCGCCACGGAGAGAAGTACGGGCGATGTCTTGGGGTGACAAGAACGGTCTCAAGCATAGGTGTAACAGAACTTGCTTTAACTTTCTATCCTGTGACGGGGGTACGCCTTCCAGCATAGTAGACATCGTTTTGAAACAAAGCGACGCTGTAGCCTGTACCACAATTACACCACTTACTGAAATATAAATATCTTCTACTCCTCGGTGGACTGAAGTTCGATGCTTTGTCTCGAATAATATAACAATATTGTACTTCGATGAGGTAGAAGAGTGCCTACCTTTGGGAATTCATTCAATCGGTTCACTTGATCCCGAACGACGAATAATGTTGATGCGAGTGCTCTCCATACTCAGTCTCATGACGCCATGTTACACTTCGCCGCCTAGCATCCGCGATGACACAAATGGCTCCATAGCACCACGAGTAGTGGTTGTATCCATGGTCAGTCTATGTGGCACTTTTTTATTCCGCCATCTGTCAACATCTACTGAGTATCATCCCGGATAGTGGCATCCAGAGGCACAAATATGGTATAGTCGATTCCAGGAATCAAACCTGGGAAATATCACCGCAAGGTCAACGCCCGTTGCCGGACTTTCAATGCTATTCCCACGAGTGTTTTGTACAGAGACGGGAATTGTGTGTCAATTGACCCTGGGGGAGGGGGAAATCAACTCCGCTGCGTCCATGATGGCCTTTGTCCTATCCAACAAGTTCGATCTCCGCAGGACGTATTTTCTCTTTGCTGGAATTGCTGGTGTTAACCCTCACCTTGCCACAATCGGCAGTGTTGCCCTCGCCCGCTACACAATCCAGGTTGCTCTGCAGTATGAAATCGACCCTCGCTCACTCCCCGAAGATTGGCCAACAGGGTACATTTCCTACGGACGAAATTACCCCCTCGAGTATCCGGCCATCACATACGGAACCGAGGTGTTTGAAGTAAATGATGCGCTCAGAGAAGCAGCGTACTCTCTTGCATCCAAAGCAAAGCTCACAGATCGAAGTAGCCCGCAGCAATACCGCTCGAAGTACTCTGGCCCTGTCTATCACCATGCTATGGCTTCCAGAGCCCCCAGTGTCGTGAAATGTGACATTGCGACAAGTGATGTGTACTATTCTGGGACAAAACTCGCCATTGCATTTGAGAACACCACTCGCTTATGGACTAACCAGACTGGTACATACTGCATGAGTGCCCAAGAAGAGAACGCAACGCTAGAGGTCATGGTCAGAGGCGCCATTGAGGGTTTAGTCGACTTTTCACGCCTGATAATACTGCGAACTGGTACGTAATACACGCCCAATAATCGCTAAAGCTCCCATATAACATGAATGCCCCGTGTTTGGAAGCCGCTTGCGACTGACGTACATCGAAACTCATAGGCTCCAACTTTGATAGACCGCCCCCAAATCTAACAGATTGGGAGCATCTAACCAGGGCTGATCAAAACGGCTTCATCATCGCTATTGACAACATCTTCAACGCTGGCATTGAAATCGTCAAGGGAATTGTGGCGAACTGGACTTGCATCTACAGTCGCGGCATCAAACCCAGTAATTATGTGGGCGACATATTCGGCAGCCTCGGAGGGGATCCAGATTTTGGGTTCGGAAGCTTGACAGGCGGCAAACGAGTCGCACCGGCTGAGAGTAATGACATGAGCCTGGCTACAGTTGAGATGGAAAGAAGGGCACGGTTTGGAGCACGAGCAATGCTTAAATGAGAGCCTAGCATTGAAGCTATGTAGTAAATCATCAGGATACGTATTACTTTTCATAGAATTGCTTGAATGCTCGATCCCTTTTCAAGGATTGAAAGTAAATTACAAATTGGGATAAAAAATAAAAAAAAAATTAACTGATGAGAGTACAAAACGCTGATGAAATTGTTAAAATGGAAGTAAAAAAAAGGACCAGGCGCTTCAGAGTTCTTAGGAGTGAAATTGGAGAGAAGAGGGCTTGAGCCTTGCTAACAAGTGACAAGGGAGACAACAGCATTGAGGTTACATTATTCCACAATGCCTATTACGGTGTAGGAGAATTCAAATACGACTCGACAAGCTCACCGTGTCCCCAATCCCCTCAAAATGACGGTAGAGCACAGCACATAGAGTCACTTGAGGGAAGAGTAGATCGAATGACAAATGAGGGAACACTTCTCGTGTCCTACAACTTTGCGGGACTGGACTGTATCTTACCATCCAAATCATTGGAGCCACTCATCCTGAGGCCGTCCACCGCAAAGCATGTTCCAGCGACGAGCAGCCCATAGTATGGCAAAGTGAAAGCCGAGCATGAGCGCTCTGAAACCAAGATTGAGCCACACATGGTCGCCGCGTTGAGGTAGATGACCGTTCCTTCCGTGACTGCTCGTGGGAGGCCAGCTCACATGTAGGACAGATTTTGGCCATCCTAATTCCAACGCCGCTAAAGCTATCAACGGAAACCCGACCTCTATGCTTGCCACATAAGGCCAACAAGGTTGGGATAGAGTAAATAGCTTCAGAAAAAAGACTGCCAAGCGAGTGACAGACTCGATTACTTCACTTCCTACGTCGACTCCAGACGCGACGCGATGGCCGACGATCCTCAGCTGATAACGGAGTTCTTCACCTCGCGTCCGAGGTGGCGCCATCAGGAGTGGAGGAGTGGCCGACTGAGTCGAATCAGCGGCCGCCGTTGTGAACTCTTCCATAGACAGTGATTTGTGTTGGCTGGTTCGTTCCTGCTGATGCACACTGCTAGCTCCGCGACTGAGGTGATCAGGTTCCCTGATTGCCTTTGAGGGCGGCGAGGGCGATTTCAATTCCTGAGACGCTCGTGTACCCTCTGAGAAATTTGCATTGACACTAAGATTTTCGTTTTTGAGCAGTGTTCGTCCTCGTAGGCTATCCTTCCTAAGATCTGATTCAACGTCAGCCTTCATAAGCCTCAAGAGCGAGTGCCACGATTTGGCCAAGCGTTTACCTGAGACCGGCGTCCCGGATGGCGCTGGAGATTCAAGATTTTGAATACGGTTACCTCTGAGTGTTGGGGAGTTTGCGGGCGTCCATTCATTCTTTGTGATGTTGTCAAGGTTGGTTTCGCTTCTCATTGCCAGCAAGACTTCGCTCGCACTAGGACGCTCCGCAGGGTCCAAGGCCAGCAGCTTCTTGAGAAGTTTGTATAGTTTGGACGGTAAATCGGGACGCTCCTGGCGCTCATCCTGAAAACCCTGCCAATCTGCAATTTCAGCTCGTAGCTGATCAATGTCTTCAAGCTCCTCCTGGATGGCGTTGGCACCTTGATAGGGAAGTCGCCCGAAACACATAAAGTAGAGAATCATACCAAGCGAGAACACGTCAGACTTGGTTGTGAAGTTCCCATATTGGCCTGACGCATCCAATCTCAAGACTTCCGGGGCACAATATGAGATTGTCCCAGTAGAACCAGTCGATTTGCGGACTACATTTTCAGCTTGAACCTCACCGAAGTCGCTGATGAGACAGGTCAATTTTCCAGCCTCACTGTGGAGGAGGCAGTTGCTAGGTTTCAGATCACGATGGATGTAATTTGCGCCATGAAGATATGCCACGCCCGAGGTAACATCTTTAAATAAGGAATAAATTTCTTCGAAGGAGAGTTGTGGCCGCGCGATAAGAGGGTCCAGGGGCATATCCGCGTGACCTCTAGACCGTCGCCTCATTTGCGCCTTCAACTCTTCCTTTGTCGCCTCCCTCGGAGCACCACCGACGACAAACTGGTGGAGATCTCCAGCATTGCAATACTGCTGCAGAATGAAAGCGCAAGCGACACTAGGCCCAAATCTTGTCAAGCGAACATCCTCAAGCCACACATGGCGGTAGGACACCAAATTGGGATGAGAGAGTTTGGCAAGAAGCTCAACTTCTACCAACACCTTTTCCAGCCAGGAGTGGTCGTCACCGACGGGTACCCTCTTGCAAGCAAAATGTCCCAGAGCACAGCCGTCGATTTCATGACGAACCAGCAACACGACCCCTTTGCCCCCCTTGCCAAGTGTCTTTTCTTCCACGAAAAACGTCTTGAAGTAATTCGGGCTAAACGCTTCACGTCGTATCCTACTTCTCTCAGCGTGTGGAGGCGATGCGGCCTCATGGGCGGACAATCGCGCTTTTGCTCTCAGTCGCGGTGAGGCTGCTGGAGTGGACGCGGACTGGCCCTTGGAACTTGCGGCTGATGCGGGCTCGACTAGCCTCCGGACAGGGCTCGCTGGTCTATTACCCAGGGTGAAGTCAAAATTCCCCGCTCTAAGCATTCTGAAGTACTCTGGATCGACATATTCATGGCTTCTTTCAAAGGAGCGGTCGTATGGCCGCTCAGGAGACGGTGAGCGGGCCAAGGGTTGACGACATGTTGGGCATTCGGAGCCGCGAATTTCAAGACGCTGCGACTCAGGATCTCGAACCACGACTGCATTACGGTGGCGTCTAAAAGCATCGGAAGTTCAGAATATGTATCAGTAAGATGTCACTTCTGAGTACAAATCAAAGCGCAGAAGAAGCTTCCGTGACTTCCAGGTGCCTTTACGCCGATGCGTCAAGGTGCTGGAGCTTGAAGGTGCTTACAGTACGATTTCCCGGCCTTCCTTTGGGTGGTAGGGTATTAGCGACATGACTCCTGGTTCTGAACTCGGGGCGGCATTTCGTATTATGTTAAGGTTTTGATCACTGGAGAGCAGCAACGAGAGCAGCGACACCGTCTGCCGGTGAGCACTTGGCTTGTTTCAATACCTACAGGCAGTCAGGCACCCGTCTATCCTTCGTTCAGACTACAGTACCTACCATGTGCATACTAGGTACCTCCTAGGTACATTAGGTAGTTAGAATTTATTAGAACTTAGGACGTATGTATTTTGGGCGGACAGGAAGCGCGGGGAAGTACCTAGGTATCTCCTGCCCAGTGCCAACGTCGACTAACAAAAATAGAGTGCAGACTATAGTGCAGAGTACTCACCTGGCCGTTGGAATTGGCTGCCGAGTCGTGCCGACAGAGTTTGTACTCTGCACGGTGTACATAGGTACTCTGTCCCGGTACTGCGTATGTACCTCGGGAGTCGGTAGTGAAAACTAATTGCTGGTTCTGTACGGAGTAATCTGTACACTGTGTACGTACAGGTACCTAACGGAGTGCAGACTCCACTCTGTGGAGACAGAGTACATAGGTACCGCAGGTACACAGGTACAGAGAGAGGTAGGTACATTTGCACCAGATCTCATCGATCCATTTTTACAATCGATCATCCGCCCTTTGGTTTTTTTGGTTTTACCCAATAAATCTAGCAAACCAACCGTGGGCATACTTGACATCATAGATAAGTACATACAGAGTAATCCGTAATTTGTTGATGAAGTGCGAATGTAAGGGCGGAAGACACGTTATAATAATATTGCAACGGTAGTGAGTCGTGAGTCGTGAGTCGTGAGTGAGACCGTCGGAGCATGGCTCCTGTGAAACAGTCTCTCGTTTCTGCGATAGAGCGCGGCCAAATCAATGTGATGCTGTCTTTCAAGATCAAGGGCTTGCCGCTTCATACGCTCACCAGGCCCTACCTATGTGCCTGTTTCTTATATTTTCGGCGCTGCTTGAGTTGCCTCTTTGCGGTTTCTGGACTTCCTTGTTAGCTGTCATCACAGCGAGCGAATTGTGCAGATGAGACAGCCTGTCAGTGCTGAGTAGTCACTGCACACTCGTAGATTTCATATCGTTTTTCATACGCTCTATTTAGTATTGTCATGTCCAGCTGTAATTTCAGCCACAGTATGTGTACAAAGAATGGATGTGCCCTTCCATGTCCGATAAAAACTTGATAGAGTCTATCTCAATCGACGTCATCTGCGCTTGTCCCACTGTCTGCAACTCTTGGCCCAAGTATGGCTTCAGCCTCCTGTAGCGCCGTTTGATCATCATGGTCTTTGTGACTACTCGTGCCAGCATTTATTCCTTCGAGGACTCGCTCCGCTGCACCTTCCTTGAGTGTTCCATCATCGTTGACGTCTTCTCGCATGTAAATGGTGAATACGATGACAAGATATGCCTCTCCTGTCTGCTTGTTTCTTAGGACATATCTAAGTTCGTGTGAGCGCCTGGAAATTTTAAGTTAAACACGCGAAACACTAAATCACGAACACGACCCGAGACTCATACGAAGTAACCTCAAAGGGCTCGAATGAACTTGCATCGGGAAATGGGCAGAATGAGACTGTCGACGACAGAATCGGACAGCCTTCGAGAGACACAAAGTCTACAGAGTTGGAGCATATACTCGCATAGGCTGAATGGAGAAACAAGAATGGGAGACTGGTCATCATACCTTAGTCCTTGGCCATCCCAATATTTTACAATGGGCAGATTATACCCGGGCAGTTTCAAAGCCAAGTTCCTGAAATCGATGTAGGGATTGTAAAAGTCCAATCCATATGTCTTTCCGTACTCAAAGAACCACTTGCTCTTGCTGTCTTCTCGCAATGCCCACTTCATGCGGGCTTTACGGTCATCCGGCATGCCTACAGCTTGCCGAGCTTTCATGCCATCTTCGTCACCGCCCTCCTCAAACCACAAGCCTCCCTTTTTGGCATCGAAGACGCCAGCACCAACATGTAGGGAATTGAAGGAGCTCAGAGCAGGGCCGTAAAGGTACGGCTTGTCTGCATATGCGTCCCCATCCAGGCCCGGATCAATCCACCATCTGACAATACTCAAAGCAGTGTTGAATCCGGGAGGTAACTTATCGCGGATAGGACGATCAAAATCATTGCCGAACTGGAGATCGCGGCCACTTATGCCTTCGTCCGCCGTTCCAACGCGGGTATCCTCGGTGGTGCGCGAAAGCTCGTCCCTGTGAGAAGCACGCCTGTGCGGGGTAAACCGAAGAGATATGCTGTATTGGTCCTGATTGTGTGCGTGTGGCTCTGTTGAAAAATACGCCGATGTAGACGGCGACCCCAGTGGGAGACCGCTGTAGTTCTGTATTCTGACATTCAACTGAATATCGGCGCTGTCGCCTTTGATGCTCGTCGGCTCCGGATTGTTCACCGGGACCTCAACATGTGTCGTTGCATCATAGCTCGGGCCTGCGGTAATCCGCAAGACGTAATTTTCCGCCATGTTGAAGGTTGGGATGTCTTGATGTATCCAAAGCCAGATGCCGCAAAGTCGCCCAACTCGTCGTGTCGTCATAACTGACGTACCCACGTATTTTTTTGTGTCAGCACGGGTGCCTGGTGGAGACCTACCTAGGTACATATCTACTTCCTACCTAAGGTACCTAGTACATACGGTGTACATACATACCTAGGTAGGTACCTAATGTACCTATGGTGGTGACTGGTCCGGTCTCAGCATACCTATTATGGATCCTTGAATTTGGGTGGCAGAACAACCTCCCTAAAAAACCATCACAGGCTACAGCATTTGGTATAACAACTTCGCGCATAAAGATAACGATGGAAAATGTATCCATTTTAGTATTTCATATATCATTAAAAATTCTAGATTTTTATCTTCAGTACAGAAGCCCCGTGCAAGCAACATAGCGGCCGGGGAAAAGATCAGTGTGTCAATCTGATAAATGTGACGGCTCAGCGAGCTCTGACCGTTGCGCTGTAGCCTGTACCTATATCCCCCACTAGGTAAGCCGGTTCCTACCAGCTTTATTAGTGTTCTGACCTTTTGGTCGGTGGGCATCCGATTTCTCACAATACAGTCAAATCCCGATATAACGATAACGTAAAAGTGACTAAAACCCAATCGTTATATCGGAATATCGTTTTATCTGATGGCTTTTCTGTGAGGAATTCCAAAAATGAGGCCCAAACTTATCGTTAAGGTGAGGATATCGTCTTATGACGAATCGTTATATCGGGGCTTGACTGTAAACCACTATTTTTGTCCATGTGAAGTCGATGCACCTGATCAATGCGTGTTTGCTGGGTTGGTTATCTTCAGGGATGCTTGAATGAGGGACCATCTTTATTATGTTGAGATTCAATGGGTTCCAGATGTGCTCAATGGGGTTGAGATCGGGCAAGTATGCCGGCCAGTCTTTTTATACGAGTAGTCGGAGAGGACCGAAGGTATCGCTGGTGAGGTGGAACCTTCCCGAGCTGGGTCTGTACCCTACTCCAAACGGCCATAACTCTATCGATTGCTCAGCAATTTTCTTCAAATTTTGACGAAACAATAGTTTATAATTAGGTGTTTCTTTTAATATCAATACGTCTTGGATTTAACTTTCACTGGCGAACCGCATGGGCGTGGGCAACTCAATGCAGTATATTTTGTGAGATCTTTTTACCCAGACAATTAATAAGTAATTCATGAGTGATCCTGCTGCCGCATCTGGATAAGATAAACGTGTAAAGTCATCTGAATCACGGATTTCTTCAGAGATCAATGTTTTGAATTTTCATCCAGGTTACGTTGAGTTATTCGGCATCGAAATATAAATATCATACATATTTATTATTAGGTTGGTACATCTTGCTTCGGCGGCGACGCCTTGCAGACGGTCGCGCCCACTTTTATTTCTGCAGCGCGCTGCACAAGGCCGTCTTGGAAATTGGTGCAAGCGAACATGACGTACGAAGCAGCTTCCTGCACCAGAACAAGAAGGGCCAAGTCACAATTAAACAATGAGACCGGCCTTATGACGTTTTCATTCCATGCTAATCACTGGCAGCTGCTTCGTGAACAAGAGCCCACCTGGTCGGTCGGTAATTATCAGAGTTTGCAAAATTAAGGGAGCGACATCAAGGGGTCTCTCATTCCGCAACACTTGTTTCAACTCCAAGCCTTGGAAGTCAGCCAGGAATTTGATCCAAACACGACGCTCGTTGAAGCCTGGCCGCTGATTGTCAAAGACCATCGATCACGTCGCATCGGACTTCTCAGATTTACGCACAAGCAGACGCCTAGGTATTGCGCGATACACCCGCTGCAGCCAGGAGTCCAGGACGAGGCTATCCCGTGTCATGTCGAATCTGTGCTGTTGACTCACAGCGCCGGCAAGATGATTGGAGAATCTGCGAGCGAGTCCCTGTTCATCCGCTTCTGGATTATTTCTTTTCGCTACATGCCCGTTCTCTACATCGTCTCCTTCGTCAGTACCTTTCTTTTCCCAACCGACTCGAATTCGCTTCGAAAACTCAGGGTCGTGTTGCTGTTTTTGCTCGTGGCCGAACTGTTGTTCTTCATTTCCGTGTACGCTCCCCATAAGAAGAGGCTACGTCGAGCTGCTCGTCACCCTGTCGCAGCAACGCCAGGAGAACGGAAGGCTTTGTTCGAGAAGTGTGTCGCAAATACCTCTCAGCCCGAGAAATATATAAAATGGTGGTTTTTAGGTGCCGATTTGAAAGACATTCGACATGACAACCTTAGGGAGTTCTTTCTATGGGCTTTTTTCGACATGGACATGCAATGCCAAGGCCCGGAAGACATCGCTCAAGATGTATGGCAGGAACTCGACGAATACATAGTATTGACGGAACAGCAGCTTGGTCTACAGTTCCGCGAGGGAAGGGGGCCAGCGAAATGCTTGCGTCTTACGTTTGACGACATACACTCTACATATCGATGCCTGCTATGGTACTGCATCATGTTTTTACTCGACATGGCCACCCACGCCGCTTTGTCTTGGCATGGATTCTGCTACTATGCTCGTTCATTCGAAGAATCGTCGGCGACGTTTCCACCTCGCCCGCAAGAGTTATTTGCGACATACCGCTCACCTGTGCCGAAATTGGGATACTGGTTCAAGCCTCATTCTTGTCCAACTCAGAGGCCACTCATCTTCTGGCATGGCATAGGAGTCGGTCTCTGGACCTATGTGCCGTTCCTCATACAATTGAGCACCACAGCAGGATTCGGAGACGTGGGACTGATTGTGCCAGAGATGCTCTCCATCTCATTCCGACTTACTCAACCTCTGCCGCGAAAGGACGAGCTGCTCGAAATGGTGGCCAAGATACTAGACCATCATCGTCAATGGGAGAATTTTACGCTGATATCCCACTCCTATGGGTCTGTTCCAACCACGCACATGTTGCATTCACCCATTCTCAAACGGCGCGTGGCCGCGATTGTTCTCATCGATCCAGTCACGATCTTGCTTCATTTGCCAGATGTAGCGTACAACTTCACTCGAAGACCGCCCAAGCGCGCAAACGAGTGGCAGCTCTGGTATTTTGCAAGTTCCGATCTCGGTGTTGCCTACAGCCTGGGTCGCCTTTTCTTCTGGCGTGAGAATATTCTGTGGCGGGAGGACTTAGTCGCGACGACCGTTAAGTTGACAGTCGAAGGGCATGCCCAACCGTCGAGGCGAAAAGTAGCCGTCAGCTTATCTGCAAGGGATTTGATTGTTGACGCGGCATCTGTTGCCGCCTATCTGACCTCCAAGCCACAGATCATTACGGCTGATGGCGCCATTGGCGTCCCTGAAGAGTACAGTGACATGTCTTCAAACGAAGTGGACGTCATGGTCTTTCCAGATCTAGACCACGGTCAAGTATTCGACTGGAAGTACGCGCGGGATCGGGTAGTACAACTTATTCATTCGTACGGTGGCCTGGGCGGCAACGACGCTATTAACGTGTCATAGACAGATAGGGGCGACCACAATTGACATAATAGATTATATATATAACGATCGCTTGGAAATCATGTAAATTAAGAAACAGACCTTGTCTCTAATTTTGGCTTTCTTCTCCCGTTACATTCAGGCCCGGCGTACCATCATCTCCATTCCCTTCCGACCGTCCCGATCTCACGGTTCTCACCAGACGTCATTCCTGTGAATTGCTATACAACCGAACTCTACATGAATCGAGACATGATTATCAGTCCAAACAGGAATTGAAGCATAGGCTATAGCCTCCGGAACTGACTTCGTGTTCGAAGCTCTTTCTCGAAACAATCAGTAAACCATGCCATCTGCAAGAAGCTGTGCCACGAACGTCGCCACTACTTCTCTGTATGACTAGACTGACCTCTACGGAGGCACATTCAGGAAACGTCAATAGAAACCATGACTAGATGTACATAGACCTTACTACTGTGATGCTAGACTGTAAGAGATCGTGGCAGAATGTTCATCACTAGATACTCTCGGGCGTTTGCAAAATCCATAATCTAAGAAGTTGACTTCATTGCTTGGTTTGGAAGTAACTAGGTAGGTAGGCATATAACGAATGATAAAGAAATTGGAACTCACAGGCGATCGCAGGTTGCCAGGCACTGCAGTAGGTATATACTCTGTATAGGTATGTACCTGTTTGGGGGATGTTAAACATGTAGGTATCAGACAACTCAATCTAGTATGTGTGTTTGTATTTACAATCTAGTGGTCAGGCGACTAAAACAATGCAGGAGCTAACTCGTTTGATCACACCTGACCACAATGTCGCAGGATCTATTCACAGAGGAATCGAAGGGCTCGACATCGTTGGCTCTTGCAAGTTGCAACATTGTGCCGTTGCAGAAAGGCGATTGCTACACTGACAGCAGAAGGTACCGACGAAAGGCCTCTCCGAGGTCGGGCCGGGGCTTCTTGAGCCAGACGGCATTACGGGAGATGGGATCCAGAATTGGGACTGGAAGGCGGCGCGGTACCACTGGCAGTAGCAATGATGGCGGAAAGCGCCTTGCCACTGGCCAGAACAGTCGTTCTTTGCCCCGCTTTCACTCACCAACCTATCAGCCTGCAGTCCGGACTATTTGTCATCACTCCCTCACATTTTCCCGGTGAGATGTTGTTGCGACTTGCTGAGACACCTTTTTGGGATCGAGGGACGCTTTCGGTGG